>WBMV01003759.1:249696-339267 GCA_013396655.1 Campylorhamphus procurvoides | reverse complement strand
AGGAGGAAGCGCAGTCGCCGGCTCGGGCCCCCCCGGTGCTGCGAGGGCGGCAGGAGAACCCTCGGGTGTCGATTTGCCTGGTGACAAGTGCCCTGAGCTGGCGGTGCAGGCGGGGCCGGGCCGGGCTGCTGCCGGCCTGGGATGTCGGGGAGTCTCTCAGGGATTCTGCTACGAAGAGCGCTTAGTTTGTTTCCCCAGTGAGTTGGGATGCTTTCAGCCAAAAAGCTCAGGCGTTTTTGTTGTTTCCCTCCTGCGCGGGAAATGCAGCAGATGCTGTGGGTGTTGCAGAGTGAGGGGTGGGATGGTTGGCCGTGGCCGTGCAGTGACCGGGGGTCTGGGCAGGAGGCTCCGGCACCCCCGGCCAGCACGGCCCCCCTGTAGGCATTGGGTGTTTATCCCTGACCCCTTCGTGTGCAGGGTGTCTCTTTAGCTGGTGTGGTGGGGTCGGTTGCATTAGGGTGTTGTCGCAGGAGAGTAAACACTGAGCTCTGAGTATTTTCCGTGCTGTGAGGTGTTGCTGTTGCTTCTGAGCCCCATTCAGATGATGGCTCAGGAATAGGTGCTGTCTTACCTCTACTTGCCCTTTGTTTACCTTGTTCACGCAGTAGCTCTGCTGTGCTGCTTTGCAGGGAAATTGTTGTTTTGGTCCAGCTGTTGAAGTATGAAGCAATAACAGCATATTTTGCTCTGGGAGTAAATTCTTTCTGGAGTAAATAGGTTGTTTCTCTGAAGGTTTTTGTCCTCCAGCTGGTTTTGGTTCAGGGCTGTCCCTGGGTTCCTTAACCGAAAATTAGTTCCTCTTCCCCTACAAAGCTTACTGTTGCTGTCTGTTTGCCTTTGGGAACACTAATCCAGCCCATGTTTCTGAACTGGTACAGCTGCCTGAACTTGCAGGTCCTTCAGGAGCACTGGGCCTGCTGCTTTGCCTTTGCTGCAGAGAGGGGCAGCATGGCAGCAGTGGGGTGAAGCTCACTGAGTGTTACCCCTCGAGTGCTTCAAGCTGTGAGAACTAGGAGAGTTGGATGCTGTTAAAATGTGTGCATGGGCCTTGTGCATACTGAAAGTACATATTGTTATTCTTCAAACAAAAACCAAAATCAAGGAGAGGACTTGGAGAAGGACTGATGTTGGTTTGTTTACACTTTCATGAAGTTTGAAGCCCATCCTGCGGCCATGGGCATTTATTCCTGCCTGTTGTCTCATTCCTCCCAGCAGAAATGTCCCTGAGAAGGCAGTTGCAGCCCCTTGCTGGGGGCTGGTGTGGATACCCTGCGTGAACCTGTGAGGCTAAGGCAGTCCTTGTACTACTTCTCATGCTTGCAGCTGTAAATAATGGGCATCTCGTGTGGAAGGTGCTGTCACAGGGACCCTCATTACGGGGTTTTGAGCACTGCTGTCTGTTTTGGTAGTGTACACCTGTTTAATGGCTTGAGTTTACCTCTCCCTCTGTTGCCCTGTGTGGTGGCCTTGGGGGACAGTGGCTCTGTCTGTGATGCTGGTCTTTGAGCAGTTGGCCCTGGTGGTGCCAGTGCTCAGTGCTGTGGGTCTTTTGAGGTCTGTTGTTTTCTAGTGGCCTGGTGGAGAATGCTTTCAGAATAATATCTCATTTTGCTGACTGCTTTTTACTGTATTTCTTCAACAGGAAACAAATCTCTTCCCCCCCCCCAAGTGTAATCTCAATAATATTTAAGATTTAGTCTTCCTTGAGCCATCTTTAATATTTTCTCACCAGTTTCTTCAAAGACATAAACTTTTACAGGTGAGTAGTACAGAGTTTCACTGTAATGGTTTGTGTTATTTCAAGAGGGCTTTATCCAAGCATGTGAACTTGTTTTTGTGAGGTGGCTCAGCTGCCAGAGCAGGCCCTTGTGCTTTGCTGCGGTGTCCTGGCCTGTCTGGGCTTTGCAGAGGGAAGAGCTGGTATCATGCACAGGAGAAGCAGGGATTGCTCCTCAGCCTTGTGCTGGGAGTGAGCCCTTGGTGCAGGAACGGGGACTCCTGTGTTGGGTCTGGAAAGGAGGCATGCGTGGGGAGCCTGCTCTTGAGATTGTCTTAAAGAGACATTGGCAAGCTCGGTGGTTGGACATCCCTCTGGGCTTTGGGGGAACTGAGAGAGCTTGTTTCATTGCTCCTGCAAGTTGCTGTGAGTGCATTTCTCCTCTCTCGTCCCCAATTTCATGCCTGGGACAGTGGAATCAACCTCTGGTGTTGGTGATTCCACCCAAGCAGAGGCAGAGTGGTTTTTGGGGGCCAAGAAGCACTGTCAAGGGTAGAGATGTTCAGGGTGAATGGTCTATATGCAGTCGAGCAGCAGTGTTTGCTGCAGGCAGTGTTGGTGGCAGTGGGAGCAGGGTTTGTGTGGTGGGTTCTCAGCACCCTGAAACCCCATGAAAGCAGAGTTACCCTTCACTGTGGGATTGGTGTCAGTGCTTGCATTGCCAAGTGTGGTGGTGGTGGTGGTGGGACCAGAATTCTGGCAGGAGGTTCAGGGCCCTGCACAGCAGGGTGCTGTGAGTGCAGTGCTGGGCAGTGTCTGTCCCAGCCAACCTCCAGCCATCATCAGGCACCAGCCCCTGCTGGAATAACAGAGCTGGGAAAGCTGACCAAACTGGCAGCAAAAGGGGAAAAACGTGGTGCTGTGGGTGTCAGCTTGTGACACAGGGAGACTGATTTTGCTTTCTAATATCTCAGTCTGGTGCAATATGTTTTCCGTGCGATAGGACAATGCCTTCAACTTTCCCTTATATGGGAAAATCTGGGATGCAGCCTAGCAATCTGCCAATATGTGGCTAATAATTTTTAGCATTGCTATGTCGGATGTGTCCCGTCAGCCTAAGAATTAGGGTATACCTGGGATGCTGTGGCTGGGCTTAAATGTTTGAGGCAGGTCCCTGGGAGGTAGCTGGGGAGAGGTTATGGCTGTGCTCTAGGGAATGCCTGAGCACACTTGGCTCTTGGGGAAGTCAGCTAAAAGCTGGGAGAGTGTGTGCCAGGGTGTAGGGCTCCTGCCCTGTGCTGCCCTTGGGCCCGGTGCTCAGAGAGGTGCTGAGGGCCTGCCTTCTGTTGGCACAGGGGTGAGTCAGGGCAGCTCTTGACCCGTCCTTTGTGTGAGAACCTCCTCCCTGCAGAGGAAGCACTGCCTTGAGGTTGAGGGGTGCATGCTGTTTCTGTGCTGCTGCCTGTTATCTCCAAGGCATTCCCAGCCTGCAGGGAGTATAAATCCTGCTCTAACAGGAGCAAAACACTCCTTTCAGTCCAGAAAAGAAAACGAGAAGCGTGGGAACCGAGTCCTAGTCCCTCTTTGTTTTTCATGTGGGCGCTAGAAATGTGCTTTCCGAGGTGCATTGGGGATGGTTCAAGGATTGCGGGTGTTGCTGTGATGGTGTGATTTTGGCTTGGCCATGGGGTACCCATCACATTTTCCATCTCTGGTTTCCCTATGAGGAATGCTGTTCCCTGATATTATGAATGTCTGTCCTCAGAGGTACATCATGCCTTCTAGGGGCCTACCTTTTCCCTCACTTTATGCAGCCCTTCTGCTGCACTAGGATAGATGCTGTTATCTGGTTGGTTGTTCTGGAGTGGTTGGTTTTAATGTGGTGTTTGGGTTTTTTTTGTTTTGTGTTTTTCCTGGTGAGATTAAGTTTAGATCTCTTCTGGTGAAGCCTTCTGATGCCTGTCTGGCTCTCTCTGCAGTTTGACTCAGTTGTTATGGGAAGTCTGGGTTGAAATGCAAGTAGCTCATTGCTTTCTTTTGGGGTGAATGTGCAAAAACCAGGGAAAAGTTATGATTGTTAGTGTGAATTTGCAGAGTATTTGTTTTCTAGGTGTTTCCATGAAAGCATGGGGTCTGTGGAGCCCTGCTTTGCATTCGAACAAAAGGAGGTAGTGTGTGGGGTCAGGCTGGTGTTACCCCAGCCCCATGAGCTGGCTGCATGGCCCTGATAACATGCCTGTTATAGTGCAGGAGGGACAAGTAGGCAAGGTTGTTTCATTCACTATCGGATGTGGTCCTAAAACGTGTTTGGATTACATCGTGGCAGCTCTGGCACAGGAACACAGGTGGAAGGGCATGAGTGTGTGTGGGGGCAGTCCCAGGCCAAGGGCCTGTGGGAAGGCCTGGTGGGGAAGAGCAGTGGGGTGTACCTGTGGCTGGCAGCATTCTTTGGGGGAGAAAGCACTTACTGCCCTTAGTGCTAAAGCCCCCTGGGATGTGAGACCCCACCCCTCTTCCCCCAGAGGTATCTCACCTGCATTTCTTTGAAGGCAGAACCAGGACTTCAGCTACCAGACCCTCCCAGTTAGCAGCCACAGCTGAGAGTTATGCTCCCTCTGTATTGCATTGGAAATAGGTATTTGTTTTGTGGACATGGTTTCATTTTGCACTTCAACTTCGGTTCTATGGCTGCCTTGGAAGGTGAATTCCAGTGTTAGCAATTAGCTACATGCAGGAACGAGGGTGCTACAAAGTTATGGGTGACTTCCACTTCTTTGACATATAGGTAGGTGAAGTATTGGTTCTTTAAGAAACATTAATGTCTTGTTATATATGTGCATTGAGGCAGAATTAAAGTTAGTCCTAGATACAAGAATAAACATTAGTGCTTTGCTATATATGTGCTGTGAAAGCTGCTATTTTTGTGTGAGCTACTGCCTTGAGTTCTTTAGGTCTTGTGCATGGAGCACTTTTAACCCTCAGTCTTTCATCTGATTTGGTTTCACTTAAGTTATATTTTAAATAAAATGAAGTTTAAATGTTTGGTGTCTGTTAACTGAGGATCAGAGAAGAGCCATTCTCTCTTCCTGACTTCTGTGAGTGCCTGGTGCATCCTTGCTGTACCCTGTGCTTGCCTAGCCTGGGAAGGAGCGCGGTGGGGTGTGGGAATGCACAGCCCATCGCTCTTATTTGTATGCTTCTCTGCTTGTTGCTTTAGGGCAAGCAAAGCCCTGTTTCTCAGTGATCTCTCTCAGTCCCCGTAGGGTGCCCCTCACCAGAGTATCTGAGCCTTTCCCGGCATGCACTTTGGTGCATACATAAAAGCAGGTTTCTCTCCACTGCCGACAACAGAGACTGTGCTCGACTTGTTTGCTGCATGGAGATACTCTGTGAAGGCTGGCTGAAGCAAGGCTTGTGCTCACTGTGAAGGTGCTGAGGTTTGTGGTTACCCTGATTTCTTCAGTGAGATGATTGCAGATTTGTGGGCCAGTCACAGTGGTTGCTCCACCTTCTTATTCTGGACTGTGAGAGTTTCTTTCTGAGAATAATGTCACTGGTTTGGAGTTGAGCCAGTACCACACTGTGCTTTGAGTGTGAGGACCAGGGTCCTGAATCAAGAAGGCAAAGGAAGGAGTTGGGTCACTGTGGCACAGGCTCTTTGAAGCTTCAGTAGTTGTAATTTTAAGGAGAGTGCCCTCTCCAGGGGCCCTGCAGTGAGGTGTGCCTCTGCAGCCTGCAGGCCCTGTGTTTGAATAGGTACAACCGTGTCCACATCTGACCAGACACAGTGTTGCTGTGTGTGAAGATGTGGTTATCTGCAGATGCTGCTCTCTGGTTTCTAGACAGGCTCTCCACTGACTGCTCCACTGAGTGCAGCATGACATTAGGGCTGAGGACAGTGCTCTTAAACCCTTTCCTGGATCCAGCTCTACCTCCTGTTCTTTGTCACCCTGAGCTGGAAGAGGGAGCTGTCTTACAGAGCAGAAGTGGCTTTCTGGGCCTTGTTACATGCTTGGTCCTCCAGAGATGCCTGCTGAAGGAAGGGTTCATAGAATGAGTGGCTTATCCAGGTACAGAGGGAGAGGAGATGTGGTAACCGTATTGGCATGGACTTCAGACAGGTACATGCAGTGAGTGTGGGCTGACACGTGGGTCTGTGGGAACTGTGCTCTCCTGCTGTGTCCAGAGTTTGCTTACCTGGCGTTCACATTGTTACGTGTCAAAGGAGACTGATGTTTATAGACCTGCCAGGCAAGCAGGGACAAGAGTCTCTTGGCAGCTTGGCACAGCTGATGGATGCTGTGTGCCTGCCTGCTTGCTAGTTGACCCCATGGTGATGGTGCTGGTTGGCCAGGAGTGTCCTCAACATCTTCTGTGTGTGCCCTGAAGGAATGCAGCTTGAGTCCAGGAGAGCCCCACAGCAGCTCTGCCTGTGGTGCTGTTGAAAGAGGCTTGGTGTGCTCTGGGGCTCCAGCTGTGTTTCGAAAAAGGGACTCTGCAGAGATGGGGCTCTGCACCAGCATGAGTGACAGTGGCTTGGTGTGCTCTGGCAGAAGGGCTGAGCTCCCTGCCTGTGCAGCTGTGGCAGTCCAGTCTGGAAAGGCTCATGCTCTCTCCACTGCTCCCTGAGCTGGCCTCAGACCACAGGGCATTATGACCTAGCCCAAGAAGGGGCTACCTCTCCATATGTGCTTTCAGTAGTATTTTACTTACAGTGTGTCTGGGCAGGCCCTTGGGTGCTTGCTGTTTTAATAGGCTACCCAAGAGTATTAAAGCATTACCTGTAGCTGAGGAGCTGGCATCACTGAATCCCAAGCATTTACACATGAGGAATTGATGAATTTCTCTTTGGCACTGCTCTCTGCCTCCCATACTTTAATCTGTCTTGGGATGATGTAAAAGACACAAATCTAAGGAAGCACTGAGATGATTGAGAAGAAGGTGTTATAGATGGCATCTGAACACTGGAGACTGTTCTCCAAAGCAACTTCAGCTGGAACTCTGGAGAACTTGCGTCCCAGAGGGTTAAATTCAAAACAAACTGCAAGCCCTTGGAGGTAAATGTCATGCAGTTAGTCTTTGCAGGGCAGGGGAAGTGAAGGTGCATATAAGGATGTGGACCTGGGGACTGTGTGGTAGTGATGCTGCTTATGAGGGATGCTCTTGCTCTGTGCAGCATCAGGAGAGCTCACTAAAATTTGCTTTCTCTCCCTGTTCTTTAGATGCTTGGGAAATAGGTCTGATGCTTCAGTTTGCAAGTTTTCAGGCCTGGAGAACAGCAGACTTTGTCTGTTGCTATTTTGGAGCAAGGCTTGCTAGGTTCTGTTAGGATGTACAGGCAGAACAGATGCCATGAGCCGTGGGACTTCCCCTCAGCATTGTGCTTATCTTGGATGTTGTCTTTCTGGGTGCTGAGCAAGAACTTGGCTCCCCCAGTACCTGGTCCTGCTGCAGGCAGGAGTCTTGCCAGCCAACCTTTCTGCCCTGTCCTGGAGTGGGTGACCTGGGTTTGTGGTGCTGGCAGAGCAAGTGCAGCCCACGTGTGGTCAGGACCTTCTCCCCAACAGGGTGGCATCAATCAAGAAGCCTCTGTAAGCTGATGTTGGAGCTGTCCTGTGCTTATAGAGTGAGCAGTGTAGAAAAATGTCCTTTTGCTTCTGGAGGTCTCTTCTCTGCCAGCTCCAGACTTCACTGTGTGTGAGAGCACAGACGGAGCTGAGCTTCCTTTATCATCTGCTTTCTTAGACCTGTAGGACTGAGTCGCAGTGCTGCCTGGCCCCAAGAAGAGCTGCTCACTCATCACACGCTGAGATGTACCTTGGGATCAGCCTTCAGTGCCCATGCTCACAAGCTACGGTGTGAGATGTAGCCACAGTGGGCAAAGCAAGGCTGGCCCTGAGCTTGCTTCATGCACTGTGCACCCCTTCCCTCTTTGCTGCCCATGCACATACGAGGCATTTGGCAAAGCAGTGGTGTCCCATCCTGCTTGCAAGGCCCTGGAAATGTTTTTATGGCCCAGCTGCTGGTGACCTGGCCACTTTTTGTTCAGCTCCTGGCTTGGATGCGTTTCTTGTAGCACGTTCTCATCAGCTATTCACTAGGTGAAGCATGAGGTTGGCAGGAGGGCACCAACTTTTTCTTTCACCCTTTTCTTTTACAGTGGTTTTAGTAGGAGGACAGTGGAGAATAACTTAGTCAGCAAATAGCGAGAGCAATTGGGGGACATCAGCTGGGTGACTGATGTGGGTAAGAGTGATCCACCGTGAAGGTGTGTCAGCAGGCAGGGAGCTTCAGCTGGAGAAGACTTGACAAAAATGCGTGAAGGAACAATTTTCATCAGGATTGGACTCTGCAGTGGAGTGTCCATCACCATATGGAGCTGTGGCCAGAGTTGCTGTGCCTTCTCAGCAGGAAATCTGCTCAGGATGTCAGATGTGCTCTTCATGCATGTCTACAGCCAAGTCTTGAGGTGTTTGTTCACCTTCTCAGTAGCCCTCTTGTGAAGGTTGATTTTTTTTGGTCCCTGTTCTACCACTGGAAAATAGAGGCACAAGGGTTTGATTGCCTTTGAGGAGCTGTTTGCAGTGTGGCAAAGCTGTTTTTGACAGCTTGAGTTTGCTGTGCAGGATATTAACAACAGCAAGAGGGGAAGATCTGTGCTTTCAGGAATGCCATCTCATTTTTTGGCCATCTGCCTTGGGATTGCATGAGTTTGGTGCCATTCGGTGTGTAGCTGTCAAGCAGTAACCTTAAAAAGGTTCTTTGAGTTGGCCAGCTGTCAAGGTCTGCTGGTTGAACTGGCTTTTGTACACCTTTCTTGCTACTAAAGTTGCCGTGGGCTAAATTCTGTGCCTGCTGACATCTTTACAGGGACAGTGACCTTGAGGATGGACTTGGACAGCTAAGTGAAGCTTTGAGGGCTTGTGCGTGAGAAATAAAAGGCAGCAGGAAAATGTGCAGAGTTGGCAGGGTGCTGGTTTCTGCTGAAACCTCTATATCCCTCCTGGTAGCTGGAGAGCAGCTGGATGGTTTGCTCTGATGCAAGAAGCCTCTGAAGCAGCTGACAATAACCCCTGTGCTTCTGTGAGCCCAGTAATTCATCAGAGGCTTTTCTTACGCTGCTAGCAAGTCTGGCTCCTCATGAACACTGGTCCAGGAAGCCAGCAGGAGCTGAGCCCCATGATCCTCTCTCTGCCCAGGTGTAACAGCCAGGCACTTCAGGGAAGAAAGCTTGCTTCCAGCACCAAGAGTGTGTCCTCAGAGCCTCTTTGCCCGTTTCCATCTAAAATACAGTTGGGGTTGTGCAGTCACTCTGACCTGAGGCTTTCCTCAGCCTCTTTGGCAGCCTAAGCGCATCTGTCTTGGCACTTGAGGCTCCCTGCCCTGTGGAGGAGCAGATTGGGTGCTCTGTCCCAGGCAGAGGAACAGCAGTTGCCACCAGGCATCTTTTTGGTTGCCAGCAAGCTGGTCCTGCTGCTGTGTTGAGCTGCCATTAGCAGTGTGCTCCTGGCTCTCACAGACGAGGAGAGAGGCTGCAAGCTGGCTGCCTCTGGCCACAGCAGGGTCCCAGAGGGGCAGGAGAGCTGTGCAAGTGACACTTTGCTGGAGGCTTTATTGGCTTGGGCAACTCAGGGCTCTCCTGTAGTGTGTGGATACAGATACTGTATTTCCCCGTATTTTAAAGTAGGAAATTAAGTGCTGGGAGTGTGATGGGAGAAGTGGGAAGGCTTTATGGCAGCTGGCACAGTCTGTTCCCTGGACACTCCATTCATGTCCTTTGTCTTGGCTTGCTGATCAACACGCTGGGACTAGTGAATAAAATGGAAGGAAGACTTGGCACTGCTGATGGGGCAATGGCTTTTTAAGATTTGGCAGAGAAGGCAGTGAAATTGGCCTGTGTGGTGGCCTGGGTTGAATGCCACACCAGTGGGTATTTGTGTTTAATGGGGAGCAGAGGTCTGGAAAGTGCCACATTAGTGTTGTGTGATGGGCTTCACTGATGTGGTAGGAGCTTGAGCTGGGGATGCTGTAGACAAAGCATGTGAATTGTGCTGGTGGGATGCTGCCCTGCAGAGGGCTACTGCAGGTCCCCTGCATGTGCAGGACTGCTGTACCTGTTTGTGCACACCAATAGACCCTTGCTCATGAAACTGTGCCCCTTGACATTTCTGAGGGTGGTTATGTGCCTGCCCTTTTGGGAACCCAGCCTGCTGGGTGCCAGCTGTGAGCCTGGGCTGGCTTGGCCTGCCACCCTTTTCCCCTTGACTGCATAGGTACTGAATTGTAGAGGTTTGGGTTGATTTTCCTATGGTTTTTGCCTTGCTGATGGTGAGGATTAAAATTCACTGCTCAGGGCTTATGAGGAGCTGTTTGGAGTGAGACTCTTGGCCTGCAGATCAGAAGGCAGCAGACATAGGAGGCTTGAGAAACCTCTTGCTCCTGGCAGCTCCTGCACACCAGGGCTGTGGGGTGATGATGTGGGAAAGGGCATACAGCTGATGCTGGATATGTCCTTGTGGCAGGGAAGGAAGGGGATGCAGTGACTCTGGGTGCATTCCCTCTCTGCACATGGCCACCTCTCAACTCCCAGTGCCACTTGGGAGTGGTGTGTCCCCTCATTTTGGACTGTCCATGAAGGTGATGAGGGAAATATGTTTTAGGGTGAGCTCAGACTTGGTTTTTCTCTAGCAGCAAGCTGGAGTGCATCTCTTTGTGCATGCTGACTGGCCAGGAATGGGTTTGTGTTAATGATGTGCTTTTGTTGAACAAAACCAAAGGGGTTTCAGCCATTCTGCTGTTTTCTCTTCCCTTGTGCTGTCAGTCCTTACTTGCAGCTGGACTTGCTGGAGTCTGAGTGATCCCTCGGTTCTCAGCCCTCTGGTACTGTGCAGCTTTGAAATAGCTGCTGAAGGTCATTGTGGTTATGGTCTTATGTTAAGAACTGCATTTGAAAACCCTTCAGAAAGGAGCTATTGCTGGTTTTGCCACGTGAGCTTGTCATGAGAGTCATGAAGTGCAGCTGACTGAAGCTGCATTCCCGGGGGCTGTATCCAGCCTGCGTGTGCTCTCCTGCTCGCTGGGTGCCAACAGAGCATCCTCTGTGCACAGGCAGTGGCACCGGCCCAAGTGTCTCCCCGGGGTCTGACGTGGCTGTCGCTGCAGGGCTGAGAGCTGGGGAGCAGAGTGCTGGTGCTGAGCAGGCTTTGGGGAGGGGAACGCCATGCAGCATCACTGTGTTCCTTGTCCCAGCAAGCAAGTGACAAGGAGGAGGTGGCAAATTATTGCCTGCCCATCAAAGCCCTGTTGCCTGTTCTCCTGTGGGGTGGTGGAGTTTGGTGTCCTGGGAAGATGCTGCAGGATTGCCATGTGCATTGGATGTCCTTATCAGTAGATGTTTTGGCTCCCTTGGCCCCACATAAAACACAGTATATTCTCCACTCCCCCTCTTCTTTTTTTAAAGATTAAGATACTTTAAGAACATAACATAGCTTGGAGCGTGGCTGTGGCTCCCCTCGGGGTGGCTGTTGGTGGGATGGTCTGCCTGTCCTGGGTGTGTGCACCTGCCTGAGGCACGTTTGCTCCTTTACTTTGGGTTATTTGGACTTTTGTGTACATTCCTTCCTTGCCTTCCTTCCCTCCTCCTGCCCTGTGCCCTGCTTAGGGGAGTGTGGGTCTGTGCTGGCTTCCCATCGGCACAGGGAGCGGCGAGGGAGCGTGGGGCAGCTCTGAAACGAGGACCACTTGGCTGCTCAGAAAGCCTGTGCCGATGGGATGCTGAGGAAGTCTCCGTGGCTGTGTGAGCAGAGCTGGGAAGCTGCTTCTCCCCAGCCCCTGCTCGGGAGGGGAATGTGTGCGGTGCTGCCCCGCAGCGAGCTCGCAGGCTCCCTCCCAGCCCCCTGCGCCGCTGCTGCTCCTCTGAACTACCGGGTTATTTTTAACTTGGAAAAATGGCAAGCCGAGATTGGCATTCCGTCCCCCCAGCGGAGGGCTGGCGGCTGGCTGTGGGGGCGGCACTGCGGAGGGCTGGGATGCGGCTGGGCTGGCCGGGGGGCACCGCAGGCAGCGCCGGGGCTGCAGCCCGCATCGCCTCGGCATTCCCACGGCATTCCCACGGCGAGGCAGGTCCTGCTGCAGCAGGCTGTGCCCGGAGAGCCGGGCTCTTCTGCCGGGGTGGCAGGCTGCAGACGGGGAGCTGTGCGGGGGCTGCGGGCCTCCTGCAAACAGCATCCCGCAGAGATGCTCGGGGGGATGGAGCGGGCTGTGGAGGAGCAGCCAGCTGCGTTGCTGTTTTGCCCAGGGAAGGAGGCTTTGCCGGACTACGCAGCCCTCCCTAATTCAGCTTGCAGAGAGCTGGTGGGGAGGAGCCAGAGAGAGAAGTGTCACTCTTGCGCCGTGTTTTTCTTTCCCCCTCCCCCAGCTCTGCCTCTACAGCGTTTTGCAGGCGGTTGTGTTGCCGGTGCTTGTCTCCCCTGTCTGGATCTCCCCGAGTGAGCAGGAGCACCTCTCTAAATCCAGTGGCAGGAAGATGTTTCTGCAGAGTCCCTTCTCCATGCAGCCCACTGGAGTGTAGTTCCCTCAGTCCCTCCGGATTGCACCAGACACTCAAGCTTCAAGCTCTGGCAGCTCTGCTGGCTGAGGCATGTTTGTGCAGCCCTGCCTCGGAGCAGGGATTGATAAGGTAGCAAGACTTAATCGGTTCCAGAGGGCTGCAGATATGTCTCTCTCTGCTGTGTGATGGTCAAGCCAAGCAGATGAAGAAGAGTGCAGGCTCCAAGTTCTGCTCTTGGTCTGTCCCAGCCAGACCCCTGGGTCACTTACTGCTGCTCACCTGCAGTGTGGATGCATCAGGTAGGGAGGTGGCTGATGCCTGGGCCACGCTTGTTTGTCCTCGGGTTTGCTGTCTTCATTGCCAACAGCAAAACTATTGAGGGTGGAGAGTGCTCTGGAGGCTCTTCTGGTGGGCAGGTGCTGCCAGAACCTGGGACCCTCTGCTCAGCTTGCCTGGGAAAGCCTGCCAGAACCCATGAGTCCTGACCTGTCCTCTGCTACTCTGCAGCTCTACTAGTGATTGGAGCAGGAGTGGCAGCATAACACAGCAAACCTCTTGGCAAGCAATGGCTGGTACTTATTTCCCTCAGCTGTCATCTGGCAGGTACAGGCACCCTTGCTCCTTTGGGAATAATTTGTGTTTGCTTGTTGAGGCTGGTGCCATACCCCCAGCACACTGATCCCATTTGGCCTGACACACTTTGGGCAGTGAGCTGGCATGAGGCTCTCTCAGGCTGTGGGATGGGGCACACCATGAGATGCTGATGCTGTTTCTGTGCCCCTGACCTCAAGCCAGGCCTGGTGAGTTCCCACTGGAGCAGCAGTACTGATTCCACAGCTGCAAAGGCTGAACTTGATGCCTGACCCTGTTACAGAAATTGCATGGCTTGGTGTCATTCCTGTGGTAGGGAATGGCTTCTGGCTACTCTCCTCTCTCAAGACTAAGGTTTGTTGTCAGGCATGGGACACTGTTCTGTGGTTAAGCCAAGGGCTGCTGCCACAGTGATGGCAGGGAGTGGAGGGCAGAGCAGCTCTTGGACAGCCAGAGCTCGACCAGCACCTCTTCCCCCAGTGAGCTTATGTGAGGCAGTGGGGTGTCCCTACCACCCCAGAGTGGTGTGTACTCACAGGGACAGCTGCTGGGACCTGCACTGGTGTTGGCATGTGGGGTAAAAGACCAGGACCCTTTACTTGTGAGACAGGCTTCTGAAAGCTCTCAGTTGCCCCATTGCCTGATGCCTTTTGTTGCTGCCTTGTGTCTGGCAGGGTTGAGCAGTGCCCTTGTGCTGTGGCTGTGGGAGCTAACTGCAGTTATTTCTAAAACTTCTCATTAGCCTGTACTGCGGCCTCTGCCAGCATTTCTCAGGGCAGGTTGTCACATCCTCAGGTACCAGAGCAGCAAGGCTGTGCTGGGCCACCCAACTCCACCTGGGCTGGCTGCCATCCATGAGCCTGCCTAGCTCCTGGCCTGCAGGGCTGAGCAGCAGTTTGGACCTGGCACTCCTGACTAATCCCTTTTCCTTCCACCTGTGCCCAAGCACTGGGGAGATGCAGCACTTTCTGAGGTGCTTTGGCAGAGCAGACTCAATTGTCTGAAAATCAGTGATTTCATGGCGTGGCTGTGCAATTCTCATCTCCTCTTTATCTCCCTGCCTTCCTGCTTGGTCTTTGGGGCTGTATGCAGAGTGCTGTGCCTCACTTGGGATCTGTATTTTCAAGGGATCCTTCTTGTAATCAAAACTACAGGAGGGAGTAGAGAAGGGCCATGTGATGTTGAGGAGGTAAGCAGGCAAGGAAGGAAGCGTCACTAGAAGTCTGCTGACATGTGGAGGTTGGACACTTCTTGGTGCCTCTGTCTCAGAGGAGCTGTTTGCTGTGAGACCTTGTCCTTGGCACCTCCCTGGACCTTGAGCCTGCTGTGCTGTGCCAGATGCTGCTCCTGCACCTGGGAAGGCTTCAGGGAGCTGGAAGATGGATCAGATTGGAGAGTGCATCTCCAGTGGGCCAGTGCCAGGTAGTTCGGGGGATGAGAGTGTGTGTGTGGAGCCAGGTATGCTGTACTAGAGCACTTCTCTGGTTTGTAATAAGCACAGGGGCCCCCAGCCTGAAGTGTGGGGGCTCCTGTTCACCTTGAATGTCTTTGATGAACTACCAAAAGAGTTCATCTTCCAGTCTGCCCTGTAGGAAAAGCAGCTGGGAAAGCTGCTGATCTCCAAATGAAAGAATCAGAATGGAATGAGTTGGAAGGGACCAACAGTTGCTGCACTTCAACAGGTCAGGGGCTCTTTCTTCTGTCCTGGTATCCAAGAGAGCTGCTGAGAAGCAAATGTATTCCCTTTGCTGGATTTTTACCACTTCATTGAGATGTGGCATATATGTGCAGGGTGCTGAGTGGCTTGGTTGTGTTGGTGAATGTTTGCCATGTGTAGGGGCTGAAAACCAGAATTGAAATGTGCTGTGCGGAGTCTCCTCTGGAGATATTCAAACCTGTCTGGACACGATCCTGTCCAACGTGCTTGAGGTAACCCTGCTTTAGCGTGGGGCTTGGGTGAGATGATCCTAAGAGATCCCTTTGAATTCCAACTATTCTATGATCCTTTGTGGTGGCACGTGTCATCTTATAAGTTTACAGTGCCCAGAGCTGCTTCCTGCATCTGCTGTTTGCTGCACCAGCTTTGGAGGGACTTTGGTGCAAAATTCCTGTTTAGAAAGGGGAAAAAAAGAGAATGCAAGTTTTCCAAATGAGTTATCAGCAGTGTTTTTTACTCATCACTGGATGTGCCCACGAGGGCCTCTGCATGCCCCTTGTCCTTCAAGAGGTGGCTTGTGAGCATTGCTTGCTCTTTGAATCCCACCTCCTGTTGTGCCACATGCCCCTTTTGTTTATCCTTCTGAAGAGGATCACTTAGGACCTGGTGGTGAGGTGTTGGTTTTTGTTTTAACTGCACTCATTGTTTCCTGGCTGCAGCTTATTTCTACAGCTAAAATCTGAGCTTTTTCCCTTTTGAAGAAGGCAGCCACCTGCCTCTCAAAGGCAGCTGAACATGGCACTGTGCTGCAGGGATGTGCTCTAATAAAGTAAATAATTTGCTGCTGTACTGGATAAGGAGTGTTCTTGGGCAAATGCCATTAGTTTCTGCAGATGCTGAGACCTCTGCTTTGTCTGAGTTTGTGGCCCTTTTGCCTGTTGCTGACAAGCCTACGGACATGACCTGGGGCAACAGGCAAGGTCATGCTCCTGCCTGCCCTGGGGCAGCTCCGAGCCTGAGCTGGCCTCGAGGGAGCTTCTGAGCTGCAGCAAGTGCAGGTACAGCTGTGCCAGGGGCTGGGGGGCCTGGGGACATCTGAGCTGTCAGAGAAGAGAGGGCAGGACAGAGCTTGAAGATGATACAGAGCCTGGAATACAGGACTGGGTTCAGAGCTGCTGGCTCCCACCTCCCTCACCATGCTGCAGATGAGATTTCCCATCAGGAAATGAAAGTTGCTCTTTGGATAAAGGCTATGAATAAAACTTTCTTTCTGAGGTGTCTTGTTGTGTCTGTGACTGAGGGATTGTTGGAGCATCTGTTCCTCTTGGAACAGAGAATGCTTGAAGGGATATTGGTGGAAGTGTTTAATGGGAGATTGCGCTCAAAGATTGAAGTTTGTGTGTCTGATCTGTGGGCCTGGTCCTGGGTGATGGTTGTGGGGGGATCTTGGGAGCACATGCAGGTATTTGGGACAGGGAAGGGCTGAGACAAGTCTGCATGTGTCCCCAGGGATAAGGTGGGGTAGCCCCTGACTGTGCCATCTGCCTTAGTGGTTTTGGAGTCTGTTTCCCAGGTTTTTGTGAACCACAGAATCATAGCAGTTTGGACAAGGCCTTTAAGATCATTAATCCCAGTTGTAAACATAACATTATGAAAGCCACCGCTCAGCCGTGTCCCTGAGTGCTACAGCCACACATCTTTTAAATCCCTTCACGGATGGTGATTCCACCACTGCCCTGGGCAGCCTGTGCCAGGGCTGGACAACCCTTTCCATAGAGAAATTTTCCCTAATGTCCAACCTAAATGTCCCCTGGTGCAACTTGAGGCCATTTCTTGCTACCAGATAGAAGAGCCCACCTGGCTCCACCCTCTCCTGTCAGAGAGCTGTGGAGGGTGAGGGTCTTCACTGAGCCTCCTTTTATTCAGGGTGAGGCCCCTCCAGCTCCCTCAGCTGCTCCTGCTGCTCCAGCCCCTTCCCCAGCTCCCTTCCCTTCTCTGGACATGCTCCAGCCCCTCAGTCTTATGAGGATCATTTTCTTCTTGTCTGGATCCCAGCACTGAACCAAAGCTTTGTCCCCCTGCACCATTTCCCCCCAAAGTGCTTGTCTTGTTGGGACCCTGGGAACTAGTGCTGTTTGACTGATCCTCACCTGTGTGTATGTGTTATATTAAAGGGAGTACACCCTTTTTTTGGGTATTTTGGTGATCAGTGAACTTACATTAACCCTGCCCTTTTTGGGGATGTGCTGAAGAACCAACTGGAGATGTGAGACCCCACCAGCAGAGTCTCCTAAAGGCAAGTGGTACATCAGCTGAGAGCACCTTGGCTGGTGCAGATGCATCCCACTGCTTGCTCCTAGAACACATAACCTGTGGGCACAGGTCTTTTTGCTTGTTAACACATGTTATTCTTGCACCTTACTGGCTGTGGAAGCCGTTGGATTTGTGGGCCAGTCTAATTACAGCTTGTCCCCGCAAGATGTGTTTTAATGTGATTCAATCTTAGGTGGTGCTGGTTCTCTCTGTGATGAAGCTCCTTTGTGCAACTGGAATAATCTTTGTCTAGCTCTCGCTGTTCTGCAGTGTAAATCTGTGCAGTGCCTCGGGCTGGCACTTTTTAAGGTTTCAACAGGAACAGGTGTTGTTTTTGAGAAACAGGTTACAGAAAAAGGCAAAATTTGTTCTTTTACCTGTCCTTGTAAAAATTCAGAGCGCCTTAGCACAGCGTCAGCCTCTGAAAACAAACATTTGATTTTTAAAAGTTCTGTTTGTCACTGTGCTCTATTTCCTTTGCACCTGAACGAAGGAGGGCGGGAGCCTGACACCATCACAGGCTTTGTGTTGCCTTAAATGGAGAAGTGTCTTTCTCTGAAACCTTGTCCCCATTCTCCTACTGAGCCTGACACAGACCCCAGGTGTTGCACCAACATGGCATGGATAAAAATGTCTCGCATCCCAAACGTCTTGGCAGGCCCCTTCCAGCCCCACTCCAGTGGCAGCTCTCATCCTTCAGTCCTGTCCCTGCCCTGCCTTTCCTTGGGAATGGGTGGGCATGGCCCTGAAGCCACCTGGCAGACCTCTCTTAGCGGGGACTCTCCTGAGACTTCTCCTCGCAGGGGTCTCCAACCATTTCCTTCTGGCAGTCACTTTCCAGCCCTCCTCTGCCTGCAGCTCCAGGCTGTCTCTAAAGGTTTCTCTAAGCCCCAGCCTCTGTACAGGCAGCCCATTGCCATCCCTGTTCCAGTTGTATCTCAAGGCTTCCTCTGTCCATCAGTGTTACCCTGACCCTAATTTTATAGCTGAGCCTTTTGACAGTCCAAGTACAGCTTTAGGCTTTGTACCTCTCTCATCCCTAACCCTGGCTCTAGCTCTTATATTTCTGCAGAACAATGGAAAAGGCCCCACAGCCATTGCCTGGATGAAAACTGACCCAGCCCAGCTGTCCTGCCAGCCCCTGTTTGAATGTTGAAGCTCTAGGTCAGCTGTAAGCTCTGTCTTTCACTCAACCCTCTTATTTTTTGTGAAGAACTGGAGGGAAGATCCTTAACCCGGGACTCACACCAAAGCTTTGGCTCAGCCCAGGACTCTGAGCTGTTCTCACTCACCTGACCCCTCGTTTGCCTGTGGGCTGTAAGAAGGGGATGTAAGGAAGGGCCCCCACTCATTTCGTGGTGAAAGGTGTTCTCCCACGTGGGTCTCTTGGCAGCCCCTCTCCACAGGTGTGGGGTGTAACCTTTCCTTTCAGTTCAGCCCCTGTCCTTGGGAACTGTTTTTCAGCTGAGCTGTAAGAAAGACCTCTGAGCCATTACCTTTTGGCAGTCCCTTTCCAGTCCCATGTGAGCTCTAGGCTTTCTCTGAACCCTGACCCTGGTTTTCCAGCTGAACCTTAGCCAAGTCCCCCAGCTTTTTTCCTGCTGGAGGCTTTCTCCCATGTGAGACCTCGTGCAACCTTTGCTTTGCTCAGAGGAGCCGTGCCTTGCCCTGCTGCCTCTGCACCTCTGGGTTTTCTTTTTCTTAGCCATAGCCCTGATTTTCCTGAGAAGCCATAGAGGAGTCTCCTACCAACTATCTGGACCAGTGTTTTCCCTCAGCCCAGCACTCTTAGAAGCTGCCAGGTACTTCTGCAGCCCCTTTCCGGCCCCCCTCCAGCTGCTGCTCTGGACTTGATTTGTCTCAGCATAATCCCAACCCAAATCTCATAGCCAAGGTCATTCTTGAGGAAGGTTTCTGCAAGTCCAGGTCTTTTAGCAGCCTCCACTTTCTACTAGCCCTTTCTGGCCCCTCTCAAGCTATGGGTTTTTGCTTTCCTTCAGCCCTACTCTCAATTTCACGTCTGAAGCCCAGCCAGGGGCTACCAAAGGAGGTTTTTCCCAAGCCAGGTGTTGTGGCAGTTCCCACCGTGCTGTTACAGCTCCACTGCCCTGGCTGGCCTGTGCACGCAGAGCCGAGTTGTGGTTAGCTGGGGGTCCTTAAAATTTTATGTGCAAATTGCTGGTGTGGGTATTTTTTGTGGGTTTTGTTTTGTTTTTGTTTGTTGGTTGGTTTGGGAGGGTTTGTGTTTGGTTTTTTTTTTTAAAGTCCAAACCATACTGTTTTAAAGTCAGTGAGACAGGGATTGTGCAATATGAACTTGTTTCCTTTTTCCCCTTCCTTCTTGTTCCCTGTCCTGGGATGCCAGGTAGCCTTTTGTCAGTGGGGCCAATGGGGTGTGTGTGCTGGCACACACAGGCTGCTCCTTCCCAGTTTTGCATCTGAGCTTTGGATTTGGAGTCTGGCATTGCTGCTAGGGTGCAGCATTGGTGGGCAGTATTTTTCTCGTGGAACAGCTGCCCACAGTAGTCCAGTTAATGTGCTTTTGCAACCTTCACCGGAGCATTTTCAGGCTTTTGAGTGTTTCCATTGGTGCCCTTTAAATACCCTCTTGAGTTGTGAGGTGGTGTGGTTGAAATATAGCCAAGGCCACGACCACCCCAGACTTCAGGCTGCTGGAGAGGGGCAGAGATGCTGCTGTGAGAGGTGGTGCTGCTGCCCAGGCGTGGAGGCAGTGCCACCCTGGAGCTGGCATCCCACGCTGCTGTAAAGAACTTCTTGGTGGGCACAACCCATTTTTCAGCCTTTAAAACAGTTCCAGGGCTCTCGTGTGGCTCTTAAAGAGAACCTGCAAAGATTTGAAGGAAAAGGAGCCAACAGCAAGTTGCCAAGTGCCTGTGATGAGGGGTATGAGCTTCACTCCCCCTTAGAGCATGGGCAGCAAAGCCATGTGCCCCTTGCACTGGGGCTGGTCTGCACCCTCTCCCTGCTGCTCTGTGAGAAGGGGTGGCAGTTGTCAGGTTTGGGCCTCTGGTGGAAAATCTGTGTATTTTATATGTTCCTAGTGTGAAACTACAGCCTCTGAATCTGGAAAATTGTTTCAAAAAACAAGTCTGAGTTTTAAACCCTCTTTGAATACTGTTCTTGGGATAAGAGTAACAGACTGTAAGCCCTTCCTCCCTCGGGGCTGGGTGGCCAGCACCCTGCCTCCCCATGCCCAACAGTGCTCCCAGAAAGCTGAAAATAGTTGGTACTTCCCATTCCTGGGGCAATTATTTGATCCTCTGCAGCTGATCTGAGCTATTCTCAGAGCTAACAGCTGGCCCGGGGAAGGGTCCTGGGTTCTGCAGCAGCTTTTGGTCAGTGGGGTCCCATTAGGATCCCTCAGTGTGGGGTTCCCTGGGTCCCCACCAGGGTGGGCTCACCTGTGCTGCAGTTCCCAAATGAGCTGAATCTGGGAGTGAATACACAGAGCTTGCCATCGCTGTCACACAAGGTGATGAGTGTTAGAAATTATTTATTCTTCTGCGGTAGTTTTAAACACTGACATTTTGGATGCTGTGGTTCTCTCTGGGAACTTCATCAGGATTTCCTCTGGAAGCTCTTAGCCTGCAGGCAGGGAGGTGTGTGTTGCACCAAGCATCTTCCCAGGCCGACTGAAGCAGCAAAACAATGAATGCTGCTTGCTGTGGTTACAGACTGCTACCTATGCCCTATGTTCATTGAATTAATATTAGAGAATAGTATTTGAAACTTTGTTGTCTTTAAAGTTTTAAAACCTGGCCAAAAATATGCGTATCCCATTAAATCAAGGGCTTTCAGACTGCTGTAGGAATTGTCTGAGGTGATCTGAGATCACCTTGGTGGGCCAAGGGGGACCCAAAGAGCTGCTGTTTTCACACCATGCACAGGGTGCAGGCACACTAGCTTTGTGACTGTTTTTGCAAGCCACATACTAAGAATTCTTTGGTGTCCTGTGGCAGGTTGATTTGAGTCAGACTTGTAGAGGGGCTCTGCCGTGTTCCCCTGGGCTGGCCCTTGCTCCAGGCAGGTCAGGGAAGCACTTCCAGGGCTTGGTAAAAAGCAGGGGATGCTTTCTCACTGTGGGGACATCTCAGCATAATGGAGAAAAAAGCCTGGAAGCAGTTCTTGATGGGACTGGGGGGTCTCTGCTCGGCAATGTACTCTGAAGTGAGGTGTGGTTGGTCCCAGCATCCCCGTGCTGGACAAACAGATCTCCAGAGGAGCTCTTCCTTAGGGACTGGCACAGCCTCCTGCATTTGCCCCATTTGCCCGGTCATGCCAGCCCTTGCAAACATTGGATTTGCTGTTGAATTGCTGATCACTCCAAGCAGAGTTTTGTCTTGCATTTTGCTGGGGATTGAGTGCAGAAAGGGAGAGTGCTGTGTTATTTTCAGCCTCAGCCCTCTCTGACCTCAGGCTGGCCTTCCCCAAAGCACAGCCCCTGGCATGTGGAGCAGAGCCAGGTCTGGCACGTGAGGGATTCCTCCTGCTTTTGCACCATGGGGCTGCCTGTCTGCTCTTTTTAGCCCCCTATACAGGATATAAATATAATCTAAAATAATAGGAAGACAGAAGCAAGGTAAGTGAAGAAAAGCAGGCTTCTTGCTGCAGCACTGGCCCTCATGGGAGCTTGGGACAGAGTTGCAGGAGGAGGCTCTCTGAAGCACAGGGCAGCAGGGACATGCTGTGTGACACATGGACAGCCCCAACAGGAGCTGTGGTGTTGAATGGTGCCCTAGCTTGGCTGTTGGAAGATGTCTGGGAAGAGGGAACGTGCACTCAGGCTGGAGTGTCAGTTGGACAGTGAATTTCAAGGGAACATGGTGATTTAGAACAATGGAGGAAGATGCAAGGAGAACTGCATGCAGCTCACGTGAACTTGCCTCTCCAAGGTGGCTTGATCCTGTCAGGGTATTGTCTGGGCACCCACTACTTCATTTCTGTGCTTCAGAGCTTTTTATGAGCCAGGAAGCCTGTGTAGCTGTAAAATCCTTGCCTAGCATGTGTTGGGGAGACTTACCATTTTGTTTGCAGAAGTGCCCTTAACTGTGGGGTGCTGAAAGGATCTGTGGGGCACCCAGGATAGTGATATAGGAAGGTGCTGCAGGCAGCAGGACAGGTCAGGACCCTGAGCTGGTGGGGCTACCTCTCTTGAGCAAGCAAGTCCTACCAGCTATGAGTCCAGCTTACCAGGATCCTGCACTTTGGGATGTGCATTAGTACCTGTTCTGTTGTGCTTGAAGTTGAATCTGGCTACTCCTTGGGTGCTGTATGCTTGTACCTGCTCCTGCTGTGTGCATGTGGAGGTTTGGGTTGGCTCCCTGCCAGACCCAACTGCTGGCCACACAGATTTTCCCCTCCCCAAGAGAGAAGGAAAAAAAGCCCCAGAGACAATTGTAGTAAAGGTATATATATATCTCTTCACATATATTGCAATTATATACAATTGAACGCTATGAATCTACAGAACAAATCCCAGAACAACCCCAAAAGGGAAAAGGTGGGGGGGGAAGGGAAATGGGACAAAAAATCCAAACAAAACAGATACACACACTCGTAAACTCCGGGAAAAGCTCAATAAGTAACTAATACAATAAATTCTCACCAACACTCCCCTTAGGAGAAGCAGGTCCTTCCCCTCCACACAACTGGGACAGCACCTTCTCCGAGAGACCTCAGCTCATATGGATAAGAGCTAAGCTGACACAGAGACCTGATGTCCTCCAAGCACACAGAAGGAAGAGAGAAAAGCGAGGAAACCTTCCTGCTGTCTTTATATACACCTGATTACATGAAGGAATGGTGTGGAATACTTCCTTAGTTATAGCCCTGTTACCAGGGAAGGCCTAGACCAAACCCAAGAAAACTGAACCACCACAGTGCAGAACCACCTGCTGCTCCAGAACATCTCCTACCATCTGAGTGCTCCCATTCTTCTGGGGGGGCTGTCTGCAGGCCAGGTGCTGGACTCTGGTGGTGGAGTAGCAGCTGCAAGTACAAATGGAGTCTTTGGTGGTCTGTTTAGGTTGCCCAGCACATGCATCAGTCACGGCTTGTGCTTGAGGCTGAACGCACAAGTGTGCATTTTGTTTGCTCAGAGCTAGATTTTCAGCAGATGGTGTTGAGCAAGCAAGAAATTGGCTGATTTGGTGTAGAGACATGTTGTATGGTAGAAAGTTTGGAAAGGCACTTTGGCTTTTGTGCCAGCACCCACTTCTCCTTCTGACATGCAGCAGGACGTAGACAATGGCAGTCTGTCTTTCCATCAGGTACGATATTGAAAAGCATCCTCAGCAGTGGCCCATCTGTGATGTCAGTCCTGGGCAGTCCCTGGGGCTGCTCACAACGGTTCTGAAATCAGGCAGTGCTGCCTCCTGAGTGCTCTGGGCTCCAAATGTGGTGTTCCTGTGTCCCTGTTTGCATGGATGAGTTAGTGTGGTACGTGGGTGCTGGGTGGCACTCACCAGCCAAGGCTCTGCACTCCAGAGACTCCAGCTCGGGTGCCCTGCAAGCTGTGGCTAAGCCAGGCCAAGAGGACCAGATCACCACGTGCCTTTGGGTATATCCCTGTTACCACTATGGAGTTTTATTCCTTTTCCTTTATATGTTGAGCTCCTCCCCCAGACTTGGCAAGTGTGTTTCTGCAATGCCAGTTAAAAGTTCTTGAACCCTGGAAATCTTTCTCTTCACAGGCTCGCTAGTCAGAACCACACTGTCCTCTTTGTGCCTTTGCTCTGAGCTCATTTTCAGCACCCTTTTTTCTCTTCCACCTGAAGATCATATTGAGAAGGTCTCCCATTTGTGAGGAAAACCAGAGATGAATAGGACATGTGCTGACAGAGCTGCACATGCATATGAGATCAAAGATCACTCCTTGCAGTGAGCTGTGGTTGCTGTCACAGAGTGCTCACAGGCCTGGTGTTGGGGCTGGGTGGCTGGAGAACTCTGTGTGTCTGCAGGATGCTGGAAGCACTTGACCCACATGTTAGCAAGCCTCAGCCTCTGAGCTGGGAAAATCAGTCCTGCAGCTGCAGAGGAGCCAGTCTCGTGGGAGTGCTGGTAGGAGAGGGAGAGCACATGGTCACTGCTTGGTCTTGGGTTGGTGTTAGCTCAGTTGTGGAATTTCTGATAATGTTTTTGGCTTCCACACAGATGCTGCAACTCCTGGAGGAGCCCAGGCTGGATTGACAGGAGATACTGGCCTGATGCGGACTCAGTATGGTGTAGGCATGGCCTGTGCTTTCAGAACAATAAAAATAAATTCAAAGGAATAGAATAGTAACCTGATGTGCCTCAAGTTGTGTACCTGAACATGTCATTGCTAGCAGGAGATGCTGTGTAGAGGCTGTGCCACAGCAAGCTGGGCTGCTCATGGAGGGGGACAAAACAGCTTTCAGCACTGCTCTGCTCATCTCTTGAAATGCAGCAAGACAGTTTCAAGTGCATGGTCAGCCTGCCAGCATGTGCCATGTTGGTGTGCTCACTGCATGTGCACAGTGCCTGGTGCTGGGGGCTTGCCAAGGAAGTCATGCCATGACCTCATGAAGGAGGACTTGCCTTTGGCTGCTGAAAGTGCTGGTGCCTGCCTGGTGCAGGGGTGTTGCAGGCTGGCAGCACAGGAGTGGGACATGTGTCAGTTAAAAGGCATAAAAACTTTAGCATGGAGAATGAACACTCCCCACATATAGCAGTGGCAATAAAGCTGAATCTAGCAGCCTGAAGCACTTGGATGATGTGCTAGTGAGAACATGTTGATCTCCATATGAAAACCATAAGCTTACTTAGAAAATTGGTCTGTCTCATTTGAGATTCGAGTTTCTCTTATAATCTGCAAATATGTAATTAGCATGGAAATGACTAGTTAAGTGGGGTTCTCAGTGCATATATATAGCTGCTTTGCAGTGAGGTGGTGCTCTCTAGAAGGTGGTGTGCTTCCCTTCAGGATGCTGGACAAGTTCCTGGCTCTGAGACCAGGCAGGATGCTCAGGATACAGCAGGCAAAAGCAGACCACAGCACTGGGCAGGCATGAATGTGTCCTTTTACTGCTGTCCAGCTTGTCCCCTAAGAGGTGACAACAAGAGGTGTTTGCTCCATGGATAATGAGCAGTACAGTGAAATGGCCCAGGTTCCCTGGTGTCTGTAGTCACAGCTGGCCACAGTGACTGTACCCTTGCCAGCACAGAGTTTAATGAAGCCTTCTACAGGCCAGAATGGCACGTCACTCCAGAGCTGGAGCAGGGCCCTGCGAGACCCTGGGGTGCTGCAGCCTCCCAGGGACCCTCTCTGCAGCCAGCTCTGAGTGGGGAGACCAAGGGCTCTCTCCTGACACCTGTGGGGACTTTGCGAGCCCCGTCCTTAAACTTGAATGACTTTGCACATGGTTGGAGTGGGTATTTCAGTTAGAATCATCAAATCACAGGTTAGAAGAGATCTTTAAGTTCCAGTCCAACTGTCCACCCAGCACTACCACTGTAACCACGAAACCACATCAACCAGCACCGGATTCAGATGCCTTTTAAACACCTCCAGGGATGGTGACTCCACCACCTCCCTGGACAACCTGTTCCAATGCCTGCGTATCCTAACAGTGACATTTTTATTTTCTAATGTCTGATCTGAATCTCCCCTGTCTCAGCCTATGGCTGTTCCCTCTGGTCCTCTCGCTGCAGGCACAGTAGAAGAGATTGGCCCCCACCTCATACAACCTCTTGTCAGGGAGTTGCAGAGAGAGATGAGGTCCCCCTGAGCTTCCTCTTCTCAAAACTAAATAAATCCAGCTCCCTCAGCCATTCCTCATAAAACACGTTCTTTAGATTCTTCATGAGCCTTGTTGCCCTTTGCTGGACACGCTCCAGCACCTCAGTGTCCCTTTTGAAGTGGGTGGCCCACAAAGGAACACTCGAGGTGCAGCCTCACCAGTGCAGAGTACAGGGGATGGATGATTGCTTCCCTGCTCCTGCTGGCTGTGCTGTCACTGATGCAGGCCAGGATGCCATTGACCTTCTTGGTTACGTGGGCACTGCTGGCTCACACTGAGCTGGTGTCAACCAGCATCCCCAAGTCCCTTTCTGCCCAGCAGTTCTCAAGCCACTTCTCCCCCAGCCTGCAGCACTGCATGGGGTTACTGTAACCTGGCACTTTGCCTTACTGAACCTCATGCAATTGTCCTTAGCCCACTGATCAAATCTGTCCAGGTCACTCTGTAGAGCCTTCCTATGCTTGAGCAGAAAATGCAGATCTTGAAGTTAAACTGTCTTCTTTGGATCTGACTGGTATCCTAGCCTTGTTTCATCAAGATAAATGCACACCCTGGCTTCAGTGCTATGGAAAGATGCAGGTGTAGGGTGGGTTTGATACTGCTGTGTGTGTGAAACGAGGATGGAGCATGAAGAAGACCTGTCTGCTGCTTTGGGACCACTGCTCAGCATGAGACTGCCCTGCCATGGGGCTGTCCTGGCCCTGGCTCTGCTTGCTGTGCCAAGCAGCTGGGCTCTGACAGGAATGGGACATGAGTTCTGTAATGCCTTGGTAGAGCGTGGTATGTTCAAGGTGACATCTGTGGGGACAGGCAGAAGAAGAAAGACCTACAGATGTTTCCTCTTGGGTCTTTGAAAGAGTGGAGGGTCTGCCTGCTCTATTCCTGTCTATCTAATGCTGACTGTGGCCTGAGCCAAGTGCTTTCAAGGGCATAGTCTGTCCTGGGCTGTGGCCAGTGGTGAGGAGTCCTTGGCACTTCCCTTCCAAGGGCCACAGTGGCACTTTTTGCAGCTTTGGGGAACCCTTGCTGCTCAGAGGAGGAGGCACATGGCCTGGTAGCTGCCTCCTGCCAGTATCGGAGCTGCCTCTGTGTAGGGGACCCTCTGGGTTGAGTTGTGTCTCCCACAGCTCATTGCTGGGTGTGAATCCGAGTAGAAACAAAAGTGTGTGCTCAGAAGTGACTGCTCTGCTTCAGTCACGGAGAAACCTCCTCCTGTGCTCTGTTCTGCCTTGTCCTTTCTTAAACCCATGCCCCTGTCCCCCTGGTCCAGATGCTTGTTCAAAGTGTGCTGGCCAAGAGCTCCTTCTCCACTGCTGTGTGTCAGTGCTGCCAGCCGTGCAGGGTTTCTGTCCTGCCTCTTGTAAACCCCTAAAGCTGGGGGTGCTCTGCAGCCTGCTGCACTCGTGGAACTGCCAATGGCCTTCCCTGGTACTGACCTTAACCTGGGAAAAGTTGTTCCTGAGTCATGTTGCACTCCCTAAAAAAAACAAATAGGTTACCCTGCCCCAGTCTGGTCCAGAGGTGCCCTGGGAAGGAGAATGGCAATCTGCAGGTAGAGGGCTGCTTTGTCAGTGGGGTCCTGGCTCTCCTTCCTGGGCTGGAGAGCCCAGGAATATCCCTGCCCCACACAGCCCTTCCTGGGAGCTCTGAACCTGCAGCATCCCCCAGGTGCCTGCTCAGTGTCCCAGTGAAGATCCTGTGCCTGGCCTCCTGCTGCTGGCAGTGAGGCTCATAAAGCAAGGCTGGAGCTTGGTCCCTTGTGCATCTGGGTCACAGTGCTGACTGCTCTTCCCTGCCTGCAGCCACTGCCCTGCCAGCCCAGTGTCTCCTGCTCAAGGTCCTGCCCTAGCCTGAGGATTGAGTGCCTGGGAAGGAACAGGTGGAGTGGTGCTGGAGCAGCAGCTGATGGGAGCAGATGTCAGGGCTGTGGGACAGCCACCAGGATGATGGCAGCAGGGCCCTGCAGCCCTTGCTGGGCACTGGAGGGAGCAGAGCTGGCACACTTGCTCACTGTAGCACCAAGGCTCTTGGCATCCCTCACCCTCGTTGGGCTGCTGCAGATGCCTGTGCTAACTAACACTCTGTAGAAGGCAGTGAGCATGTTGGGACCTGGGCCACTGAATGTGTGTGATCCACAAGATAGGATTTTTTGTTTGATTTTTTTATTAAAAAAAAACAAGAGCCCTGAAAACCTAGAGCTGAGTGATAGACCTCTTGCAGGCCACACAAGAGACGTCGAGCCTGAGCTAGCCCTGTGTTGAGGAACTTGTAGCAGGGCATTTATCTTGACTTTAGCTTGCTGGAAGTTTTGGTGCCATGCAGACAATGTATGAGCCTTTCTCCTTCCCTGTCATCTCATGCCTCTCAGTGAAACCTGTGTGCTCCATGGGGAGCCCTTGCTCTGCCGGAATGGGAGCAGAGGGCTACAGATGCCCTCTCTGGGCTTACTTTGACCTTGTCTCAGGCACTGGAGGTGGCCAGAGCTGCACTGGTGAGATGCAGCAGCTCCTGGAAGGGTGCAGATGGATGTACCATGTCCTGCTCTGCTGCCATGGCAGAACCCCGTGCTGCTGGATCCCATCCTGGTGCTGGAGACATGCACAGGCATCATAATGCCAGGTACCAGGGCTCAGCCTGCAGCCTGGGAGTTGACTGGATGGTGTGAGCTCTGTTCTGGGGCTGGCTTGCAAGAACCCTCAGTGTCTGCCAAGGGATGATTCAGGCACTTAGTTAAGTGTCAGGGAGTGAATCTTTGGGGCAAGGAGGTAGCGAGGAGAACTCCCTGAGCACAGAAGGGACCTCATGCCTTGCCAGGGCTCCGCAGGACCTCACAGCCTTTTGGTGGTGGAAAGAACGGAAGAAAATTGGTTAGACACTGGAACAGGCTCCTCAGGTCATGGCACCAAGTTTGTCTGAGTTCTAGAAGTGTTTGGACAACACTCTCAGGCACATGGTGTGGTTCTTGGGATGTCCTGCACAGGGTCAGAAGTTGGACTTGCTGATCCTGATGGGTCCCGTTCAACTCAGCATATTCTGTGATTCTAAGATCTGTGAGTGAAGGGCTGGGAAGCAGAGCCAGGGCAAGAACAACTGCTGCCCTGGGAGGCAGGAGGGACTGAATGGGCCCTGGCAGGCCCTGCTGGGTGCCAGCTGGGGGAAGACCAGTTCATTGGAGTGCTGCTAGCAAGGAGGGGTAAGTTGAGCACCTTGGAGCCTCCTGCAGTACCGAAACCACTGTTAAAGATGAACCAAATCCAGGTCTTCAGCATTTCTGGCAGCAAGCATGCCCTTGGGATTGGACTGCTGTCTGCTGAAGCCCAGCAGGATTGTTCTGAGCTGCTGTGGCCACTGGGTCTGGAATCTCTGCCCAGTCTTTCCTGGAGAGTGCTTCTGCTGCAGCTGCACATGTCTTCCAGCTCTGTGTCCTCCAGGCCCTCCTGGGGCACATTTGGGGCAGTACAGGAGTGGCTGTCAGGATTAGCCACGAGAAGGAAGTCCTGTGTCAGCCTGTCCACAGATACCACTGGGTGCCTTACCTTGCTCCCATCAAGCTCCCATACCATGTAGCCAGCACTAGAGTTAGAACACTTTGCCTCTTCTTGGTGTGGTGGGCGTGTGCCATGGACCAGCATTGGCATGCAGAATTGGTCCCCTCATGCTGGCCTGAGCACTGCCCACCTGTAGGGCCCAGTAAATTTTGGTAAGGTCTGGGCTTAGCAGGTGCTCCTGCTGGGAAGGGGAAACATGGGAGTCACTGGGGCTGGCCAGGGGGAAGGCAGTGATGGGGGCTGCACTCTGGTGTCCAGCGAGTCTGGCAGCTCATGGCTTCTGGAGTGGGGTTTGCGTCGTACAGGAGGGAAAAGAGAGGCAGGTGTTTGTGGGATTTGTGTCTAAAACACTTGTCAAATACTTCTGAGCTCTTTGGCACCCGTTGCTGGCACTGTGGAGCAGACAACTGCTGAGGGTCGGCTGCCCAAAAAGCATCTACTGCTGAGTGCTCTGTTGTGTGTGCCATGGCTGAGGCTGCTTGTGGGAAGGGCATGGGGCTGTGACCTTACCCTGTCCCCATGACTGAACCCACAGTGCCTTCATCATGGGAAGCTGTAGCAGTGCCCCGTTCACCCAGGACTGGTGCTGTTTCTAGTGCTGGCCCTGCATGTGGTGGGGCTGCTCCTGCCCTTCCTGCTGCCCCAGCAGCAGCAGGAGGAAGGCAGAGAGGCTTCTCCTGAATCTGGCAGTGTCCAACCTATGCCCAGTCCCCAGCCAGCCTGGTCCTGAGTGCACAGGACAGTGTGTGGAGGGTGTGCTGGGTGCTGTGTCTGTGTTTGGGCACAGCTGCTCTGGCAGTCCCTGCAGGGAGCTGGAGCCATCCTGGAGAGATGAGCTAAAAGATGCTGCTGGCCAAGCTGGACCACAGACACTGGTTGCAGGGGGCCTGGGGGAACATTCTCTTTGTGCCACAGAGCTGTCAGGGTGCTGCATTGCCACAGACCCCTCGTTGGTACCCTCCTCCAGAGGGAGAAAGTGCTGCTAAGAGCTGTACTTGGAACTGCATCCCCTCTGGCCAGGCCTGCTATGGGGAGTTGCTTGGGAACCACCCTGCCTGCAGCCCAGTCCTCCTGTGAGCTGCGAGGTGGGTGCTGCTCACACAGCATCCTCCTGTGCTGCAGGAACATGGGCCTGAGGATGCAGCCAGTGCTGCACCCAGGGCTGCTGCAGCTCGTGGGGACATGCTGTGTCCCAGCATTGCCCTTCCCCTCCTTGCTTGCCCCATCCTCATTCCCACAGCAGCTCTTGATGTGATCAGAGAGCTTGCAGTCCTCCTCAAGCTCCTGCATCCTGTCTGCGTCTCCTTCTGCTGTCATTGCTGCTTGGCAGAGGCTGCTTTGTTTGCTGTTTCCCTCTGCTGCTGCAGAGTTTTCAGCATCCAACATGTCTCTCAGTGGGCTCTGGGGTATATTTGGGGCTCTGGGGAGCTGGAAGGTGTTCTCTGCTAGCCCCAGGTGTGCCACTTCTTGCTGAAACTGTGACTGCCGGGTTGGTCGTGCCCGGTGGGTTACAGGTAGCATCGAGCTGTGGGGAGATCTGTGGTTGGGCTCCTTGCTGTGGCTCAGCAGAGATGTCCCCAGGGTTGTCCCTGAGATTCTTTCAGTCCAGCAGCTTTGCTGCTCTTGGCAGCACGGGGGTTGGCTCAGCCTCCTGGAGGGATGAGTGGAAGGATGGAGGACCTCAGGTTCACCAGTCTCGTCATTGTGAATTTTTTTTTGTTGTGTCTTGCAGAAATAACATTCATCCCAGATTTGATGATAATGAAAATACAGAAAAAAGAAAAGCAGGTTTGTGACCATCTCTCCTTCTCCCAACTCAGCTGGCAAGGCCTGGGGACTTATGTCCTGTGTGCTGCGTGGAACTCGTTGCAGTGGGTGGGTGGTGGGAAGGAGGCCAGGGTGGGGGAAGGCTCTTGCATTTCCAGACAGGATTGCAACTCAGCACCTGGAAATTTCATCTGAGCTGCAGCCTAGGGTGGGCCATTGGTCAAGGTGGGGTTTATGTTCAGTAGTAGAAATGCTCTTGATTTGGTGCTGTCTCCCATGAAGGAGCAGCCCTTCTTTTGTCACAAAGCCCATAGTATTGGTTCTTTCTGGAATGTCATTACAAAACCACGCATTTGTTTGATTGCTGTTACTAACATGATACTGAGGGACTAACACCAGCTGGGTGGTTGGGGAAGACCATGTCTGGGAGCTGTGAAAGCTTGGTCAGGGAGTCTTCTTCCTTTACTCAGAAAAAATCCTATCCCTCCAGCTGCCATATGTGGATTGCTGCATTGGATCATAACAACCTGCTGCTCCCAGAGGAGATTTATGAGCCAGTGGTCTCTGTATTAACTGTGTGTAGGGGAAGAGCCTGACCATCACACTCTGCTGTGGGAAAGGACCATGTGTGAAGCCTCGCTCTGCCTGCAGGGGTGAAATATGGCTGGAAGTGTAAAACAAACTGGTCTGCCCAGAGCTAATTTGTGTCTGTGCTGCCTTGAATGGGAAACCATTAAACTGAACATTGAGCTAGGAGATAAATCTCTTTGGGAGCACGAGCTGGTGCCATTTCTAACCAGCTCTGAAAGTAATGTGTGCTGCTCAGGGCACTCCAGACCACATCACCATGGCAAGGTAGTGGCAGGAAGAAGGTGGAAGAGGTGAACGTGCTGTTCTGGGCTTGCAGCAAGGCTAATGCTGTGGATATTGGCAGTATTTGTAGGAAGTAGTGAGTTTTTCAGTGTGTCCTAAAGGTGCTGTGAAGAAGCAGAGCCAGCCTCAGGGTGAAGAGCAGGGGAGCTGGTCTTGCATACCTGGATTGCTCCTGGCACAGGGCAGGGCTAGGCCTGGAGGAGAGCTGGGTGCTTGGAGGTGTGGATTTGTGGTCCTCCTCTGATGGCAAAGCCCAGGTAAGAAATTCACACCACTCATTGGGATAATAATAGCAGGTTTGACTGCTCTGGAAACGTGATTGCTGAGCTGATGTGGGTTTTAAGCACAGCAGAACCATTCTCCACCAGCATTTGGAGATTTTAGAGGGCTCAACTGCTGAATTGTTTTGTGTAACTGCCCCTGCAGATAAAATCTGTGAGGGAGAGAAAGACAAGACTGGTATGGGCAAGGAGGGATAGAGGAATAGAGGTCTGGTGCTCATCTCCTGAGCTCTCTTAAGCCAGCAGCAGTGTAGGACAATCCTTGCAGCATGTCACGAGGTGGGCTGCAGAATTCCCAAGTTCAGTGTTTGGAAGAAAGCCCGGCCAAGCTGTGCTCCAGGGAACACTCTTGCTTCCTGGCTGAAGTGGTGGAGGGATGGGTGACTCCCTGTCATGCTCAGCAGAGCGTCACTGGGGGCAAAACTAGCAAGAGGTGCTGTTTTACATCACTCTGGACACGTGAGCCCAGGAGCACCCACACCTTGTAAATGAGACTTCTCATGACGCTGAGAAAGGCTGTTGCCTTCCACTGAGCAGTCTCTGGAGAAGATGAGAGGCTTGTGTGGTTCCCAGGGCTCTCCAGGGTCAAGTGTTTTCATACCTGTCTCCCTGCCAGCCTCTCACCTGCAGAAGCTCCATGTTGGTTGTCATGTAGGTGCAGGTTCAGGCCATGGGTGAAAGGGCTGGCAAAACACTCTCTGCTTTCCCAAGCCCTTGGCTGCCCTAGGCCAGTGCCTTGTCATGCCCATGTCCACTCCCAGTGGATTGGAATACCTGGACTGGAAAGATGGAGTCTCATAGTGGACTGTCTGGGAAGAAGCCCCTCTCAGTGCCCCTCTGGTGCCCCCCACCACAGTACCACTCTGCCTCCACAGAGTTCCTGGGCACTGCCAACTGCTGCAGTGTCTGAGAGGCTGTTGTTAGCACAGGCAGGGTCTGTGTTTGCACGACTCTTCTTCCTTAGTAAGGCACAAAAATCTGGTGCATTTGTCACTAAGCTGTGACTAACTCATGAAACCTGTCACTTGCCTCATGACTTATGAGTTTTGATGCCAAGGTGCCTTGTCTGCTGGCAGAGGTGGAACAACAGTGCCTGGGTACCCTGAGAGCAATGACAAGCAATGGATTTCCTTTGAGGGCTCAGCAGCACTGCTGTTTCCTGGGCTGCCTCTCTTGTCTGTGTCCTATTTGTCCCTGGGCACTGAAGAGCCTTCCAGTCCTTATTTCTGCCAAGCTCTGACTTGCTGAATAACCTGAGAAATAAATGCAGTTATCCCACAGTGCCTCCAAGTCTCCTTATTCTACAGCCATGGAAATGCTCCCATCCTGCATGGACTGTGGGAGCAGAGCAGCACTGATGGTCCCTTGCAGATGGAGAGATGGAAAGCCCTGTGACTCCTTAGCTCCTGCCTTCTGCTGGAGGGCTCTCCTGACTTTTCAGCCAGGGGTTGGAGGTGGCAGGAATGGCTGGGTCCCCTGCAGTGTGTGGCTGGCAGTGTGGGATGCAGTGGGGACCAGCCCAGGGCTGCAGGCACTGTGTGGCTGCTGGGCAGCCCCTGCAGCAGGGAGGCCTGGGGGAGGATCTGTGGGAGCTCTGCCTGCCTTTGCTTTAAGCACTCACTGCGTAAAAGGAAGGATTTTCCTAAGTTTGATGGGTCTCTTTAAGCAAAAGGTGAGTTTTGCTCACTGAAAATGCTGCTGAAGGTTGTTACCAGAGCAGGGTCCTGAGTGGTGGGAACCAGTGCAAGGAGACAGGAGCCCTCTGAGCCTAAGGGCACTTGTGTCTGTCCCAGGTTATGTCTGTGGGCTGCTGGTCTACACTGGGCTCTTTTTTTGTCACAATGAGACTGTCAGGTGTGATGACCCAAGGAGCTGCATGCATGGAGGAGTTTTGGACACAAGGGCAGCAGAAACAGTGAGCTGCCAGGGTGCTCTTCAGCTGCACCCACAGCCAGGAGTGCTGCTTTTGGTCCTCCCAGGGCTGCACAGGCTCTCCTCTTCCAATGCTCTTCCCCTGCCTTCCTTCCCAGCTTGACAGAGAGGACTGAGCAGAGAGGACAGCCTGGACAGCCCGGGGCAGCAGTGTTGCCCTCTGCCCCACCCATGCCCTGTGTCAGAGAGCTGGGGACACACATGCCCAGTGCCAGGACTGGCCCAGTCACAAGATGGAGCCTCCTGGCCATCGTTGTTGAGGGCTGCGTCACGGAGGAGTGTCTCGGGCACAGAGCCAGGCCCCACCTTCATCATGCACATCCCATGGTGACTGCAGAGCGTGCTCAGAGACATGATGGAAGGTGGCACTTGTATATTTTTAGCTTCTGCTGCATTGCATTAAGAGCTGGAAACAAGGGGTGTGGACACCCAGCAAGCAGAACACAACAGCCCGTGCTGTGCATGCTGCTGGTTGGGATGGCAGTGGCTGCAGAGGTTGGCTCACCAGCCTGCCAAAACCCCCGTGGAAGCAGCTGCCTCTTCTGCTCCCATCGGGCTCCAACCAGCTGTGTGGAGGGACTGGGCCAGGGCTGGCTGGCATGAGTGTCCTGGGGAGGCAGAGCTGTGTCACAGTGCCCATCCTGGGCTGCTGTGGCAGTGCCAGCCTGCCTGCCCCACGGCTGTCAGCAGTGCTGTGGGCAACCAGGCAGCAAGGGCAGCACCTGGGCATCCATCTCTGCCTGAAGGGCATGGAAATCTTTGATAGCCTCTGCTGTCAGGGTCCCTCTGGACACTCCATGTACAGAAAAAATCTCTTTGGGGTTTGAGCCATGCTGTAGACCCAAAGCTGCCTGCTGCTCTCCATTCGTACTTGCTTCCTAAGACTCATCCCACAACATCCTAGTGTCATCCTGGTCCCCTGTCCTAACTGCAATGCCCCTTCTCATATGCCATAGGTGTCATCCTGGTGCCCTACCCTAGCTGTCACTCCCTGCCCCCAGTTCCCTCCTCCTTCCCCTCCCCCTGTTCCCTTTGCAGGTACGTGGTGCAGGCAGGTGGGGATGAGGGTTTCATACCCAGCTCAGTCTACAGGCAGTCCCTGAGCTGGTCCTTGCCCTCAGCAGGTGTGGGGTAACACTGCTTAACTTCACTGCTCAACTTCACTGCTCCTGAACTTCTGTGCTTGTGCCAGTTTGTAAACTGTCCCTTTACATCCCTGTGAGCCCAGCTTTGCTGGAGGGCTTGGCAAGGGCCAGGGGTGCTGGGCTGGCATGAGTGGCTGGGGCAGCAGTTTGGGAGAGAGGAGGGAGCCCTTTAAGGACCAGGAGCAGGAGCTGCTTTGCCTTCCATCTCCTGGTGGTGTTTTCCCCTAGCCCCTGAATAAAAACTCAGGAGTAAAATTGAGACTATAAATGAAACAAACCAATTTTAAGTTAAGGAAACACACCATTAAGGCCCACCCTGACCTTGGCTTTGCCCTAGAATGGAGTTGTGCAATTAAAAGTGCTCTCTGTTGGCCTCCACGGCCCTCAGGGGAGGTTTTAAACATTTTTGCCCTGACCTTCTCTTTGACAGTAGTTAGACGCATGGGACAGGACTCCATGCTGCAGCTGATGCTGAGGGACTGTATGAAATGTAATTTATAGAAGATTCTTCTGTGAATAAAAAACCCTACAAACATTACATAAAAATGTATTCTGTAAATGTGGAATCATTACAATCATCTCCAACAAAATGGAAGTTGAGAGACAGTGCAAAGGCAGGGTTCTAAGGGTAGAAAGTGTTCTGGGGAAGTGGAGGCTGCTTGTGTTGGGTACCAGCCATTCAGAGATGGGCATTTCCTACCAAAACCCTGCTCCAAAATACTCCAGAAGCAACAAAGCTGCATGCTTAAGTAGGCATGTAAGAAGACATATAGAATGAAAATATTTCTCTTTAGTTAAGAAAAAAATTGTAAGAAGAGAAAGGAGACATAGTCTGTGAATTTAAAAGGAAACCTGTAGCAAGGCAGGATTACATATATTTTTAGGAACCACTAAGGACACACAGTCTAATAACAAAGCCTTTTCCAACTATCTCAGGACTAAAAAGCCTTTAAGAGGAGTCACAAGGTAAATAAGGCATTGAGTGAGGGCTCGTGGCAGAACAGCTTGGCCAGGAAGGCGCCCTACCCAGAGCCATCCCTGATGCCAGAAGGCATCAAAGACTTGCCCTTTAATTTAAGGGTTTGATAGACATTTTTGAGCAAAGTAATGCAAGCCACGTGCTTTGAATTTACTTGAATTGTAAAGGAGCCTCATGATTTTTAGGAATTGCTTATAATGTTGGGGCTGCTGCCCATCAGGGCCACATTATGGAAAGGAAGAGGGGAGTAAATGTGAAACTAAAGGCCAGTAGATTCACTTGGGTATGGAGTAAATAGTTGGGAACTATAATGAACACTTTATTTTTGATAATATTACCCTGGTGAATAGTCAGCATGGCTTTTGCAAAGCAGAGTTAGTCTTTGCAATCTGCCAAGGATTTTAAAGATAACTGGATCCCAGGGCTGAAGTTGGGCTGGGCTGGTGCAGGGCTTATGGTTTCTAGTCAGCTGTTGAGGAAGTTTCTCACTGAATGCTCTTAGAGAAGTGAAGTGTTGTCCTGATAAAAGTTCTTTCTGTGAATTAGTGGCTGGTTAAAGGCAAGGAAGCAAAGTACAGGGAAGATGTTGCTGCTTTCACAGTGCAGATGGGGGAAGAAAGGGGCTGACTGATTCCTGCAGGTGTCTGAGATGCTGAAATGGAAGTGGAGGCTGAAGAGCTGAGAAAAGTCTCAAGATGTGTCCAATAAAGCCTGGGGGGGAACCAGCCATGCACATGTTTTCACTGGGGGCTGTCCTTGCTCCTGGAGGAGGCTGGAAAAAGGTTGGCAGAGAGTTTGCCATCTGCCTACAGGTTGTTCCAGAGGTGCATTCGGGGGTTTGCAAAGGGAGAAGGAACAGCAGAAACCCTCTTACTGCTCTGTGGTACCTCTGACGCTGCGTGCTTGCTGCTGCCACCCCACAGCCTGTGGGGTTGGGAAAGGTGCAGAACAGGATAAGGGAGGTGGTTTTGAGGGCTGGCCCAACCCACCTGCGAGGAGAAGGTGACTTGTTACCTGTACCTTAGCTGGGCCAAGAGAGCTCTGCAGGGGCAGGACGGCAGAGCTGATCTGTACAGAGTGGCTGGCAAGGAGACCCTCCCATACCTTGAGAAGTAGAAGCCACTTACGAGGGCAGCAGGATTTAAACAAAATTAGCGCATTTTCCCCATGCCTTATGAGATTGTAGTACTGAATGCCTGTGGGTGCTTTGATGCCCAGGGTTGCAGGTGGATTTGGCCTGGTGTGGGTGCAGCATGTTGCTGGAGCCCCTGAGATGGGGCACAGAGGTGCTGAATGCCCTGCCCCACTCCTGCCCCTCAGGGTCAGAGCACAGGCCTGGAGCATCCCCCAGCTCATCCAGAGCAGCCTGCTTTCCTCACGTGCTGTGACAGGCGTTCTAGGGGTACAGTTTGCCAGGTTTAGGGTCCTGCAACTGTCTGTGTTGCTGTCCTGTAGTGGAGCTCTCCTGGTAGTGTGTCCCTGTTGGCTGTTGCTGCAGACAGAGTGGCTGGTAGCCCAGTCAGAGCCAGGGACAGCTCGTGGCTCCTGCAGATGTATCTCAGGCCACTCAGCCCGAGGTTGCTGCTGCAGCAGAGCCTCCCTGCCATGCTGTGTCCCCCTCAGCCTGACACCAGCCCTCCAGCCCTTTGGAAGCAGGGGTGCTGTTCCCTGTGGCACAGGGTGAGCTCCTGCCTGCCACAAAGAACCAGCTGTGTGAGGCTGCTCTGGAGCCACGCAGGGGCACAGATAAGGCTGGCACTGCCTTCTTAGGCCTTTCCTCTTGACAAGAAGCCAGGATAAACTGAACCTCATCAAGGGGAAGTAGAAAAAGCCCATTCCCTGGCTCGTGGCAGTGAGCCAGGCTCTCACTACAGACTATTCTTGGCACCACAGTCCTATGTGGACTTTAAAAGCATGACACAGAGCAGATTTCCCTCAAGACAAAGCAGGAAGCCTTGGGAGCAGTGGGGTTTCTGGGCTCGTAGCCCCTTGCCTGCAGTTGGTGGGAAGCAGCCTGGTCTCCCTGTCCTTCTGTGCCTCTGCTGCCCGTGTGAGCCCTGGCTGTGAGCCTGGTCCCACAGGCTGGCATTGGATGGCCTGTTCATGGCAGAGCCTGTGCCAGGGGCTTCTGGCTGCTCCAGCTGGAGGCAAGTGCTGCTGACTGGGACCAGCACTGCTCCTGGGACACAGCAGGCCTGATGCCCACAGGGACCCCAGGGCAAGGCACTGACACTGAACATTAGGAGAGCAGGCTGCCAGCTCTCAGGGAGATTGTCAGTGAGATCCCCTGGGAGACTGCCCGCTGGGACAAGGGAGTGGAACATCATAGCTGGCAGATCTGTAAAGAAGCCTGTGTTGGGGCAACCCCCTATATCAATCCAGGCTGGGAGGTGAAACACATCAAAAGCAACCCTGCCAAGAAGGATTTTGGGGGTGCATGAGAGGCTGGACATGCGCTGGCTGTGTGCACTGGCAGCCCAGAAACCAACCATGTCCTGGGCTGCATCAAAAGCAGCATGAGGGAGGTGATTCTGCCCCTCCCTTATGCTCTGGTGAGACCCCACCTGCAGTGCTGCCTCCAGCTCTGAGGTTCTGAGCACAGCAAAGACATGGAACTGTTGGAGCAAGTCCAGAGGAGGCCACCAGGTTGATTAGGGGGATGGAGCACCTCTCCTACGAGGAAAGGCTGAGAAAATTGGGTTTGCTCAGCCTAGAAAAGAGGAGGCTTCAGGGTGACAGAATTGCACCTTCCCATACCTTAACAGGGCTTACATGAAAGATGGAGAGGGACTTTTTACAAGAGCATGTAGTGACAGAACAAGGAGGAATGGATTCAAACTAAGAGAATGTAGGTTTAGATGAGCTATTAGGAGGATGTTCTTCACTGTGAGAGTGGTGAGACACTGGAATGGGTTGCCCAGAGAAGTTGTGGCTGCCCCATGCCTGAGGGTGTTCAGGTCCAGGTTGGATTGGGCTCTGAGCAACATGGTGTAATATAAGGTGTCCCTGTACATGGCAGGGGCTTGGAACTAGATGATCTGTAAGGTCCCTCTCAACCCAGGCAGTTCTATGATTCTAAATTGTTCCAGCTGATCCCCAGCTTGTGAGATCTCAGGAATCCAAGGCTGAGACTGATCTCGTTGCACAGCCAGTGGGCTTGAAGGCAGCATCTGTGCTGATTTTCTTCTAGCCCAGTATAGATGCCCATTAATTGCTTAGGTGCCCTCTGATGGGTGGTTTGTGTGGTGGGATTGCTGCTCTCCCCCATCCCAGGCAGCAGAGCCAGGGCAGAGTGCAGAACAAGGCAGGGGTGCTGATGGGTGACAGCCAAGCCTGCAGCCCCACTCACAGGTGGCTACAGGGGCCTGTCCCCCTTGCAGTCTGTTTCATTTAATGCTTTTATCTAATCTAAATCAGAAATCCAACCATACAAAGTACCCTGTGTCTAGACCACCCTGGATGGCCTCCAGCCCTCAGCCTGTAGGATGGGAAGGTTTACATTCTCTCCCACACTCTGAGGTGTCTGAGGAACTGGATGGTGCTGCAGTTCTGCAAGGCCAGGGCATCACTGCCAGAGGCACTGGCACCTCATCACCAAGGAATTGGCTCTTGCAGGGAGCAGCACCCCTGGCCTGGGGCAGCCATGGTTTGGAGTGCCAGGGCAAGCAGTGCCCCTGTCCCACAGGCACAGTGCTGCCCGTGGCCTCCCAGCCCACTCACCAGCTGCCTCACAGCTCCCCTAGGAGGAGATGCCACCTCTAGGCTGGCAGGACAGCCCCGTGTCTTGTCTCATGGAACAGCCACCACAGGACCAGCTCTCCAGCCCTGGTCACACTGCTGGGCTTGCTCTGGTGCTGCTTTGCCAACCCCTCAATGAGCCAGCCCAGCAGTGGCTGCTGCTTCCCTCTGGTCAAGGCTGAGCCGTGCATTAAAAGGAGGAGCCAATCAGGTGGTTGTGAGTGAGAAGTTTGCCATCTCCTGTGAGGGCTGGGGGGTTTGCTCTGCCACTGCAGGGTCAGAGGAGCAGCTCAAACTGCGTGTGCTGCCAGGGCAGTGGGCACAGACCTGCCTGGGCACCTGGTGGTGCTGGGCTCCCAGCAGTGCCACACAGGATTGGTGCTGCTCATGAGCTCAGCTGCTCCCCAGTGGTGTCTGATCACAGGCAGAGAGGAGAGCATGCAGGGGACTGACTGAGGTGCTTCCTGTGCCAGGGCACTGGGGGTGGGAACTGCCTGGATGAGCAGCTGAAGCTGAGCCCAGCATGTTCCTTTCCCCATCCCTGCTGCACACACCTGCACTTCTGCCCAGTCCTTTCTGCATCCCTTGCTCTGTCCCACCCTGCAGCTGCTGTAAGGGATGTTTCTAGTTCCCACAGTGAATGGTCACCCACTCTCTTCCTCAGGCTATCTTCTGCAAGCCTGCTGGCCTGGACTGCTCTCGAGGAGCCAGGATCTCTGCTCATTAGCCTGGTCTTTACCACAGGCACTCCTGCTGCTACTCGAGCAGAGCTGGACTCCTGAATGCTGCTGTCTGGCTGTACCTGCCACAGCCAACCATGCCAGGGAAGGAACTGCATTCCTTTCAGTGTTCAGTGCTGGAAAAGTTTTCAGGAAGTGAAGCTGTAGCAGAAAGGGCAGCTCTGTTCTCCTGGGCTGGAGAGAGCCTCAACACACCCAGCAGCTCCCAGGAATGGTGCTGGTCTAACGCTCTTTTGCCCCAGGCTCTGCCCCATATGGAGCTGGTGCCCACTTCTTGGTGTTGCACGCTGCAAGGCATCCTTAATTCCCTCTCCTTGCCCTGCCAGGGCAATCCCTGTGTCTGGGCAACAGGCAGGAGGTGACCTGGGCATATGAGTTGCTCTGGTCTCAGCAGAGTGGGGTCTGGAGTGTTTGCTCAAAGGCAGGACAGTATTAGGGGCACACACTGGGGCCAGCCACCTCTGCTTGGACCTGCGTGGGCCTGTCACCTCCCTTGGGTAGGGAAGGGGCATCCTCCCTGCTGAGCTGCATCTGCTCATGGTGGCCATTAGCCATGGAGGGACTCGTGGGGCTCCCATTCCACCTGGAGCACCTGCTGTTTCCAGCTGTGGCACCGCTTCACTTGCTGCCTTTCTGTTCTCTCCGCAGCCGCCGACCCTAAAAGCGCGGAGTCTCTCCCCAATGTCGTCGGCCTGGGAGTGCAAGGCACAGGACACCTTTGGCAGCAGCGAGGAGCAGGACGAGGTGCCCCATCAGGTGGTGGTGATGGCCACGAACACGGGCAGCCAGTGCCAGTGCCCAAAGGAGGAGACCAGTGGGGCTCCACAGAAGCGGCCGAGCTCCCAGAATGGGATGCAGGACAGTGGGGGTGGAGGCACAGGGGTGAAGAAGAAACGGAAGAAAAAGGATTTGGGAGAGCAGGAAGGGGGTGATAAAGCAGCTGTGGAGGTGAAACCAAAGAGGAGGAGAGAGCCTAAAGAACCAAAAGAGCCTAAAAAGACGAAGGAGTCCAAGAAGCCGAAGGAGCCGAAGCAGAGGGAGGTGGCCAAGAAGCCCCGGAAACCTCGTGAACCCAAAGCCCCGAAGGAGCCTAAAGACAAGAAGAGCGGGGCTGAGCCTGCCCCCAGAGCGAGACCCAAGAAGAGCAGGTGGGTGCTGGTGTGGCCGTGTGTCTGTGCCTGGTGTGGCAGGGCTGTGGGCTCGCAGGAGCTGCAGCCCAGGGAGCAGTGCTGGGGGTGCAGGCTGCCTGTGCTGAAGGGAGGCTGTGCCAGCTGGGGGCCCAGGGGGAGCTCTCTGGCCATGCACACACAGCACAGGTGATGCCCTCTTGGCAATGAGGCCCTGCAAGACCCCAGATCTGTAAGAGCACCAAAGAATCTTGTCCTCTCCGTGGTTTGGCCTTCATGCCAAGTGTCCTGGGGCAAAAGGGACCTCAGGGAGTCATCCCAGCAGGACAACAGAGTGCTGTGTGGCAGAGGGCCTGTCATCCCTGTTTTGTATGTGAGTGGGAAAAACCTGCCCCTGGACTCTGTCCAGGTGAGGGCCCCCCCACACCCAGGGTCTGGCAGGCTGCCTTCCCTCAGCTCAGCTCTGGGAGGATGGGGCAGCACATCCCATCCCATCTCCCTGTCCTGGCTGGCAGGACCTGCCCCTCCTTGCAGCTCTGGAGCTGTGCTGGCAGCCAAGGCCAGCACTGGGGGAAGGCCTGAGGACTCCTGTGCTGCACAGCCCAACACCTCCAGCAGTTCCTCATCCTGTTAATTAACAGGCTGATTGGCCAGAATCTCTGATTCCTTTTTAACTGGGGATGTGTGCAGATAGCAGAGCAGGTCTCAACAGCACCAATATAATTTGGTTTAGTGTTGTGGACTGGTGAGAATAAGTGTTTTTGGAGAGTCCTGTACAAAGCAGGCCTATCAGTTGGAGCTGGGCCCTTCTTGTGTGCTGTAGGTAATCCATAATCCCTCCTCGTGTACTGTAAATAATCCATATTTGCACTGTAAATGCAATTAGTATAGGAGCAGGCTGGGAATTTTTCAGCAAAATCTTTGTTAGAAAACATCAATTTGGTAGATCTTCTTGAGGACACCTTCCTGGAAATGGTGACCTGAATGGACTTACAGGGTGTGTGGGATCTGCCCATGGGGTGTGTGTGCAGGCTGAGGACTGAGCCCTGGGTCTGCCACAGCCCTCAGAGCTCACTGACAGCCACGTCCTGCAGGGGCTGGGGCTGCACAGCTGGCACCAGGGTGCTCCTTAGTGCCATTGGTGTGGGCTGGTGCTGGACAGGAGGTGTGGGTAGCTTAGCAGGATGAGAGGCAGGTGCCGTGTCCCCAGCAGGTCCCTGAGCCATGCAGTGATGTCAGTTCTGGTCTTCCTTGAGCCTGGGGCTCTGCACATGTGTGTTGTCCTCGGCTGGTGAGCCAGAGCAGATAGGGGATGGGTGGATCAAATGGACAATGTCAGGAGGGTGAGGAAAGGGCTCCTCCAGGCCCCAGAGAGAGCTGCAGCAGGGAGATGCAGCAGATGGAGGTGGAGAGGGAAGGAGAGGGGTTGCAGGCAAGAAAGGGAAGGGTGAAGCCCATGTAAATGCAGCATTGGTTCCCAGGAGGGTCCTGGGATGGGGGATGCATTTTCCTAGTGACACCTCTGCTCCATACAGGCAGTTCACAGAGGTCTGCACCTGCAGCCCTAACTGTGGACCAGACCAAAGCAGAGGAAACCTGGGAAAGAGGAGACCATGGAGGCTTTTGCTCCTGGAGGTATTCATGGCTCTAGTAGGAGCTTGTGGCCACCCTTACAGACCTTTTGGCTGCCACCAGTGCCTTCACAAGGTGCTGAGAATCACAGGGCAGCCCATGACTGTGTGACCTGCCATGGGTGGCTGGAGATGGAATCATCAGGGTAACCCCAGTGCCAGAGCTGGAGACCCTGGCCCTCCTACCCAGGCACAGCAGGGGCTGGGTGTACTAGGAGAGGCTGAAGGTGATCCACTTGCTGTGCTGGACACCAGGAGGGCACTGGTGAAGAAGCCACTTGGTGCAAAACAGACCATTTAGTATAACTCTGTAACACATCATGCAGCCAGAAGAAGCTGTGTGTGGAGTCTGGGAGTTCCCACAGCTCTGTGCATTCCTGGTGCTCTGTCCCAGTGGAGCCTGAGCCTGTGGTGCTTCCTCCCGCTCACCTGTGCCTTCTGGGAGGACCTAGTCCTGCTGCTTGGGAAGTCCAGCCCATGGGTCCTCCTTGCAGCTTGCCCAAACCTGCAGCCTCTCTTCAAGCCTCTTCTCTGACTTGCTTCAGCCTCTGGGTCAGCCACAGCAAACCCAGCTGTGGGGGTGTCAGGTGGGAGCCCTGCAGGGAGCAGAGCTGTGTGTGTGGCTGCACCTCCTGCCCAGGACAGAGCTGGGGACATGTGTGGGGAGGGGAGAGCAGAGCAGCAGGCAGGGTCAGCACCCCCTGCACATGGAATGATTGCTGGGAGTCCTCTAAGTGGCAGATAATGGTAGCATAATTTCTTCTAAATTATTTCTAATCGTAGTCAACGACTGGTTCATGAATGAAGCAGTTGTTAATTGTGACTTACAAATCAATATCTTGGGAGTTATTTCTCGGTGGAAGCAGAGCTCACAGAGCATTTTCAGGGCCTCTAATTGAAGCGTGGATGCATGGCCAGGGCATTTTCACCCTGAACAGCAGATTTTTACCCTTATTTTTTGCCAGTCCCAGGCAAGCACTGATTTTTCTCGTTTAATGGAGCTAAAACCTTGACATACCTTTGAAACTAACCATTCTTCTGACACTGCAGGTCTGGGATGTGGAGGGGACAGATGGAGGGTTTGGGAGTGAGGAAGTGGGTTTTGCTCAGCCTCAGGACAGGCACCATTGCTTTGGAGTCTTTCCCTTAACTGTGTTCCTTGCAGAGGATAAGGATGGACAGGCTTGTTGGGAGCTGTTGTTTGTTACCCTGGTGTGTCCTGGTCTCATTCCCTCGTACAGGCAGGTTGTGCTGGGTGCCACAGGGGTGCAGGTGGCCCTTACCCTGAGAAGGGTGCCCCAGGGCTGGGCTCATCTTTGCGTGTTTTACAGGAAGGTGGTGGGGTTCACAGGAGCAGAGCCCAAATCCCCTCTGTGACCATCTGCCATGATGGGCCATTGCAGCCATGGGAGTGGGACCTGCATCCTTCTGTGTTCATGGCCATCACAGAGCTCACCTTCCTCCAGCTGAAGGCACAGTTCAGTGTCTGCTCAGCTGTTTTCTTGGGAGGGGACTCAGTGATATGGCTCATGAGCTGGAGCACCTTGTGCCTCAGCACTAGTGTAAAGCTTTACTGGGGTCTGGTGGGGCTCTCTAGCACACACAAGAGGTGGCCAGCAGTGTGGCAAGTGCTCCTCAGACTGGGCTAGAGGGTTTGTCTCTGGGGTGCCTCTGGAGCTGATGAACTTTATTTCTGACTTCTGTCAGCACAGGACATGTTTAGGAGTGCTGTGATTGGAGCAGGCACCTTGCTGCCCTGGCCTGCTGGAGCAGGTGGTGGGGAGGTCCTCTTTGTGCCTGCATTGGACCCCATGAGCTGAACCCCAACTCCTACAGCCCCTGTGGGGCTGTTCCCCTCACTGGTGGGAGCCCCCAGGCAGGGCAGGTGGACCTGCCAGTCCTGGAACTGGATGGAAAAATACTTGGTGATGATCAATGAACATCACAAACTGGGGATCCCCAGTGCTGGGGGAGGCCCCAGGAGCCTTGAGGTGCCTCTGGGTGATCCAGTGGGAGCAGAGCCCCGTGTGGGTGCCTGCTGGATCTCCCCTGGGATCCCTAGGACAAGATCTAACTATCAGTCTGCCTTGGCAGCAAGGACACCCCTGTGGAGAAGAAGAAGAAAGGGAAGAGGAAAAATGAGATACCAGTGAACAGTTTGGATTTGGATCAGGATCTCCTGAGCCCATCTGTACAGAGCCCAGAGGAGTCTGCAGAGTCAGCTGACAGTCAGGTATGTCCAAATCCCAGCTGCTGCTGAGTGGGAGAAGAATTGGGCCCCTGGGCATAGTGATAAGAGTTCAACAGTGTGGTTGGTTCCAGGGCCACGTTCTTTCGGCCTGAAGTGGCCCAGGGTTGTCTGCACATCCCTCAGCCTTGAGTGTCCCTCTCCACCATGACTCTGGGCAGCTCCCCTTTGCTGGCACAGCACAAGGAGGCAGGGTAGCCCTGCAATGTGGGGAGCTGCATGCTCTGCATCTCTGCAGGACTCCCCTGCCTCACATCTTGGAGACTGATGGGTCAGGATGGGGACCTTGGCACCAAAGTGGTGGGTTATTTACAAGGAGTGCCAGTTCTCCCCGTCACCTCCATCCCACTGGGACAGGGAATGGCCTGGACATCTGGCAGCCCTGGGGCTTTCTCTCTGCCTCTCAAGCACGGAGGAGGTACTTGGTCTGCCCATGTTCCCTGGCACTGCCTTTCTCATCCTGCACACAGAAGCGGCGCTCAGGACGGCAGGTGAAGAGGAGGAAGTACAATGAGGACCTGGATTTCAAGGTTGTGGATGATGACGGCGAGACAATTGCTGTGCTGGGAGCTGGGCGAACCTCGGCGCTCTCTGCCTCTACTCTGGCGTGGCAGGCAGAGGTAGTGCTGCTGTGGGATTGGGGGGGGTGGGATCTGCCTCGTGCAGGGTGTCCCAAGGGTGTTAGTGCTGAGATTCAAGGAACTGGGGTCCCAGCTCAAGGATGGGGTGAGAGTGAGCCTGTCTGGAATGGTGCAGGCTGGCATTGCAGGAACTGTAAGATGGGTAAGAGTTTGGGTCCAACTGATGCCCTCTTGCTGGGAGACTGGGACCTCTGGAACATGTCACATAGCTGGACATGTCCCTGAAGAAGTGACCCAACCACTGCCCATGCCTACCTTTGGCTCTGGTCTCTGTTGCTCCAGTTCATAAATAGTATATTAATTTGTCTCTGCCAGCTTTGTAGGCTTTGTAGGCACCAGGTCTTAATTTTCTGCCCTCGCTGCCCTCCATCAGTGCCTCGGAGCAAAGCGATGCCAGCCTGGCACTTGCCAACTGAGCTGACCTGCTGGGCAGGATCTGGGTGGCATGGCCTGGGCCAGCAGGTGCCACTGCAGTTTGGGCCTTGCTGTCCTGCCCCCTGTTCCCACCAGTTTAGTGCTGGCTTCTGGTGGGTGCTGTAGCTCCTTCCTGCCTGTCTGTGACTGTGTGTTGGATCCTGCAGCTCATTCCATCTCTGATTGCTAACAAAGCTGCCAGATATTAATAACGGGCACTAGTTGTTTTCATAGCATTCCTGAAACCCTCTCTAGTCCCCTCTTCCCAAAGCTTTGGTGGGTATTAGTCAGCTCTGTTGTTCAACCATGAGATAAGCCCTGGCCTGATGATTCCTGCCTGGCCTGGGGCTGCTGCACACTCACAGGAGATGCTGCAGTGCTGCTTCAGCTCTTCCTGGGGCCCTGTCCCAGCAGGACTCCTGGCAGTCATCTTTGCAAGGGAGACTTTTCAAGCAGCAGATAGGTATGAGCTGCCTCCCTGTTCTCCTCTCAGTTCCCAACTTCCACCTCATATTGTTCTGTTCCAGGTGAGTTATTAAGGCTGTTATCCAATGGCAGCCAGGCTGGGTGGCTGCTCTGGGGTCTGGCCACCCTTCCCATGGCTGCTCCTAGGGTCAGAACTGACCTGGCAGGGCAGGATGTGAGTGCTGCAACAGTGGGGCTGCTCTCCCCATGGCCTGGACTTGCAGCTTTCCCCCTAGGTCCTGGCCACAGGCCTCAGAAGCTCTTTGGGGCAGTGCAGGGCCCCTTCAGGCAGCCAGCAGTGAGCCATGGACCACTGTAAGGGCTGTGGATTAGCAGGGGAGCTCTAAGGCCCAGGGCAGTGAAAGCAGCTGCCACGTGCCCCTGGCCATGTTCACATAAACCTTTTGTACCAGGCAGGGTCAGGCAGAGCCCAGTACCTTGGCAGAGGGGAACAGGCACTGCTAAGGGGTCCAGACAGGCTTGCTGTTTCCCTGCTCAGTGTGTTGTGGTGCTGGGCCCAGCATCCTGCCCTGCACACAAGGGTAATGCTGAGGCAGCAGTTGGGTAAGGGCTGAGGATGGAAGGGTTGCTGTGGCCCTGGGAATAGCCTTGACTTTCCCAGCCACATTCAGGTCAGTGGTGTGGGGTGCCCTGTGTGTCTGTCCCTTCCTGGCATGCCCCGTGCCTTTCTTCGAGAGACTTTCTAGTCTGCAAAGCTGCACTTCAGGGCTGCTTTGCCTTGGAGCAGATACTGCCTCCATTTGAAGAGTCCTTCTTTTTCTGCTCTACACTTTGCTCCTCCTGCTGCTGGGTGGAACTGATATTTCTAATGCTCAAGCAAGCTCCATGTTTTTGGTGTCTAATGCTCACATGTTTTTGGTGTCTGTCGCTCCCCTGAATCTTCCCGTGCCTCTGCTCTGCAGCACAAACAGGCACAAGCCCAGCTCTCTTGTTCCTTGGCATTTTGTGGGGCTGGTCCTGGCACAGACACAGCCAGGAGAGCCTCCCCCTCCCTTCTCTCAGGGCTGGTGGCTGGACAGCATTAGGGCCACCTGCAGCAAAGCCTGTGTGCTCAGGGAGAGGGGCTGTGCTGGGAGCCCAGGGCAGTGAGCAGAGGGTGTCTGCAGCCTCAAGGGGTGATGCTCTCAGGGCAGAGTCGAAGCCTGCAGAGGGAAATAGGCAGCACTTTGAACCTGCCAGGAAGAGCTGCGTGGACAGTGGTAGGTGAGGGGCTGTTGCCTGTGTCCTGAGGCCATAGGCAGGGGGTGCATATGGCAGGGCCCAGCAGCCTGGCTCTCCTGGGGTCCTTGGGGCCATACAGCACTAGGGAGCTGTATAAATGCCAAGCCATGTCCCAGATCTGGCATGGAGAGTGCCTGGGAGCAGAAATGCACATGTTCTTCCTTCCTTGAGTCTCAGAGCAGAAGTGTCCAAGCTCCTTCCTCTTTTCTGGGGCACTTTCCACCCTGTCCAGCTGCCCTGGTGTAGCTGGAAGGACCCACAGAGCAAACCCAGCAGTGCTGTGGCCTGGCGTTCCTGGAGAGGGTGGGCAGAGGTGCTGCTGGGCTGGCAGCAGTGACACCCTTGCCTCCAGCAAGGGCTCCCCAAGCACAGTTCTCCCAGCTCCCAGTTCTCCCAGCTCTGTCTGCCCAGCTGGTGGACGGGGAGAGGAGCAAGTAGCTGGTCTGTGCTGCGAGAGTGCCAGGGGCACGTGATGAGCTGGGAAAACAGCTCTCCTCTCCTGTCCCCAGGAGCCTCCCGAGGATGATGCCAATATCATTGAGAAGATCCTTGCTTCCAGGATGGTACAGAAAGAGGTGAGTAGCAAAGATGACAGTGGCTGCCCTGTGCAGCAGGGACATGAGATGGCATGAGCAAGGAATTGACATGCTGTTCCTTCCTCTTGCTCTCATGGTGGAGTGCTGGGGTGTGCCCACCCTTCTGGGCTGTGGATCAGTGTGGTGCTTCTCCTGTCCATGGTACCAGAAAGCCTCTGGAGAGGAGTCAGGCCTGGGCTGATGCCCAGGAGGTGTTTGAGTCCCCCGTGGTCAAGGGTGGTTTCACACCATGTTCCTAAGAGCTATTGCACCTCTGGGGCAGCAGCACAAGAAGTACCTGCTGTCCTTGCCATCCCTGGGACTCAGTCCCTGTATCCTGTGGCCAGGGAGGGGATGGGTGCCTGCACCCAGGTCACAGAGCATGGCTCCCCAATTTCTGCTCAGGCTCTGACTGTTGCTGACTCTCCTTGGTTTCAGGCTCATCCTGGAGGCCTGGCATTTGAGACAGAGGAGTTTTACGTCAAGTACAGGAACTTGTACGTGGTATCGTGATGCTTTGTGTTGTGGGCCCTTTGCATGCAGGAGCAGGGACTCCCACCTCAATCCCATCCTCAGCTGCAGCCCCAGCAACCCTGTTTTCCAGCCTCTGTCCTCCTGAGCCAGCCATGGCTGTGGGAAGCAGGGAGGCTGCTGCAGCTTCAGTGCTTGGTCTTGGCCTGGTCCTGGGTCACAGCTTTCCCCAGTTGAAGGTGCCACAGGCATGGGCTGGGCATTCTCTGCATCGCTGGGAGGATCCTGCTGCTCTGCATGATAGATGGGATTGGTACCAAAGGCCTTTTAGGCACATTTTGTTGATTTTTTTTTCTCCATTGCAGCTCCTATCTCCACTGTAAGTGGGCAACTCTGGAGGAGCTGGAGAAGGACCCAAGAATCTCCCAAAAGATAAAGCGCTTCCGGAACAAGCAGGCTCAGATGAAACACATCTTTACAGAGGTGAGAGTAGAGCACAATGAGCTGCGGTGCCCAATCCTGAGCCTGCTGTGCTGGCTGAGCAGCCCAGGGGCTGAGTGCTGCCCCTGGCACCTCCCTGCCCAGGCCAGACCAGCTCCAGGGCCAAAGGGCTGAAGCTGAGCGTCTGTGACAGTGCCCTGGACACCTGTGGTGTCACTGGCAGAATTATAAGCAGGGTGACAAGTGTCACTTGCCAGACATTGCCAGCTCTGGAAGTGTTGCTCAGTGGGTGGGAGGGAGGGCAGCATGTGGGGCTGGGGGTGCTTCTGTGGTGCAGCAGAGATGCTATACAGAGAGGGAGCTATAAATATATGGGCTTAGAGCTGCTCCTGCCTGCTCTGCACTATAAGCAGATTAATCTTGCTTAGTATGAAAGGTGTTCTATAATTTATCGTGCTGCTCCGGAGATAGTTGTTGTGTCTCCTCAAACTGCCCCTTACAGGCATAAATCAGGCCAGTAGGCTATGAAAATTTCCCCATTGTAGCTGAGAAGCTGGGGGCGTGTGTCAAATTTCTCACTTTGGAGTCTGTTTGTGGTCTTTCTCAGGATGCAGTGGAAAAGCATGTGTTGGAATGCACTGTACCACTGACAAGACATCAAGGAGCATGTGCTCTTTTCCTGTGACTAGCTGGGCCTGGGGAGCTGTGGGCACAGAAGCCTGTTCTTGCTCCTTCCCAAGTGCTAGGCCATGTGTCTGTCCAAGGTCTACTGCTACGTGGGGTGAGAGGGAGGCAGAGTCAGAGACCAAGGGGTCACCCCTTGCAGGAGTGGCATTCTATGTCTGGCTCTGTTCTGTGGCAGTCACAGCTCTGGGTGCTGCACATCAGTTGGAGCAGACAACTCAGGGCTTGTACCTTGGGGCCAGATAGGCTGGAGAGGACATTCCTGCCTGTCAGCAAGGGCAGCACAGAGCCTGTTACTGCTGTAAAGGAAGAGCTTTGCCTTCTGTGGGGCTCCTGCGTCCTCCCTGCCCAGAGACAGATGTCTGTACCTGCATCCAGGGCACTTGGTGTGCTGCACACAGCTAGCAGCATCCTGGGGACAGATGCCCTGCAGCTGTTTACTCATGTCCACCATCTGTTTAACCCTGGAATCACCTTGAACTTACCTTCCTTTTTACTGTTTACTGTCACAGCCTGATGAGGATTTGTTCAACCCAGACTATGTGGAGGTAGATCGAATTCTGGAAGTGGCTCACACAAAGGACCCAGACACTGGGGAGGTGAGTGGCTGCATCACTAACGTGCCCCATGGAGGGAGGGAGGGAGGAAGGGAGGCTTGGCAGGAGACCCAGTCCCACAATGTGCATTGTGGGTTATCTCAGAGCACCCTGAGCCTTCCCAGCCTTTCCTTGTGTAGCCTGAGCCCTGTTCCCCAGCACCCTTGGCACAGGGTAGGTGGAGGGCTGCTGACCTTCCCTGGCTCTGAGCCTGTCTCTCCATGCTGCAGGAGGTGACTCACTACTTGGTGAAGTGGTGCTCACTGCCCTACGAGGAGAGTACCTGGGAGCTGGAGGAGGATGTTGACCCCGGGAAGATTAAAGAGTTTGAAGCCCTCCAAATCCCTCCTGAAATCAAGCACATGGTAACGTACCCAGAGGTAACGTACCTGGCTGGCAGCTGCCCTGGGCACAGGGACTGGCTGTGTCCTGCCACAGTCCAGCAGTGCTGACTGTCCCTGGTGCTGCAGTGCAAGCCCCATATCCTCCCCTCTGGGTGGGTTAGTTATCAGGGTTGGAGTGTGGGCTCTGGAGGCCAAGACCTTGCTGTGACTCAGCTGTCAGTGACTGCTCTGAAGCCTTGTCCTGATGCACAGCCCCAGCAGCAGGATCTGGCCTCGCTGAGCATTGGCCTCTCTCATGGATCTTGCTCCTGCTCTCCCTCCCAGGAGCGCCCAGCCTCCGACTCCTGGCAGAAACTGGAGAAGTCCCGGGAGTACAAGAACAGCAACCAGCTGCGGGAGTATCAGCTGGAGGGAATGAACTGGCTGCTCTTTAACTGGTATAACAGGTGAGGAGAGGCTGGAGGCCTGTGTTTCCATGGGCAGTCCTGCTGGCAGCAGGCCCTGGGGTGTGCTGTCATGGGAATAGCAGAGCTGGGGAGCAGAGTGGGCAGACAGGCCTGACAGAGCAGCCACTCAGTCCTTCAAGTGCTGGAGCTGGCAGGCAGCTGCCAGCAAAATTGGATTTGCTTTAGCTTTGCAACTGAGTCTTTCAGAATGTTTCCCCCCAGTAAATACAGATGAATTTTGGAGGTAGTAGGGCTTAGCTATGAGTCTAGGATACACCTGATTTTTGGTATTGGAAAATGTGTGTCCTCAGCTGCAGCAGGCCATCAGATACATCTTTCCCTGGCTCTTGTATACCTGAATGACAGTATCTTTCATGCTGACTTTGAATCCATGATCTTGCAAGAAGTTGGATGGTCTGGGTTACCTGGACAGGTGTGGGCCACTGTAGCAGTGTGCCCCCACCTCCATGCTGCAGGGTCAGAGAGGTGTGGGGAGAGGTGATGTGCCTGACATCCCATCACAGAGTTGGCAACAGGGCAGTTCCTGGTCTCAAGAGCCACATTCACCTGCCCTTGTCCATCTCTGCAGGAAGAACTGCATCCTGGCTGATGAGATGGGGCTGGGGAAGACAATCCAGTCAATCACCTTCCTCTCAGAGATATTCCTGATGGGCATCCATGGCCCCTTCCTCATCATCGCCCCTCTCTCCACCATCACCAACTGGGAGAGGGAGTTCCGCACGTGGACAGAGATGAACGCCATCGTGTACCACGGCAGCCAGATCAGCCGCCAGATGATCCAGCAGTACGAGATGGTGTACAGGGACACACAGGTGAGTGACACACACAGTGCTCCCAGCACTGCTTTCCTGCACTTGGGAAGCACTGAGCTGCCTCAGGAACTTGTTCGTCTGGAAAGGGAAGGGTGATCTTTTAAGAACTCTTTGCTGGCCTGGGCTCAGGGTGTGAGGGAACAGGCCCAGCTCATGCAGAACAGGGAAGGTGCAGCAGAGCCCCAGCCTCGGTTCTTGTCCTGGCCTAAGTGTCTGCCCTGTAGCAGTGCCTGGTTTGGAGACACATAGCCCATGGCCAGCAAGAAGTCTTGCAGGAACCTGCCCAATGCTTGAGAGAGATTATTCTGGGGAAATCCCAGCTGGGAGCCAGATGCTCATACTGATTACTGTCAGACAGGAGGTCTGACAGTGTCCTACCACCCTGCACGAGTCAAGCTCTGCTTTCTGTCTCCTAGGGTAACCCTCTCCCTGGGATCTTCAAGTTCCAGGTGGTTATCACCACCTTTGAGATGATCCTTGCCGACTGCCCAGAGCTGAAGAAGATCCAGTGGCGCTGCGTGGTCATTGACGAGGCACATCGCCTGAAGAACAGGAACTGCAAACTCCTGGAGGGGCTGAAGCTCATGGCCCTGGTGAGTGTGGCCTGCCCAGTTTCACCTGAGAGCAGGGTGGGCTGGAGATGGCCATGCTGAGCATTCAGATGCCACTGTCACCAGCTCAGGCCCCATGCCAGACTGGAGGAAAGCCATCCAGGTCGCTAAAGCAGTGCCAGTGACAGGGGGCCTTTGGATGGATGGGGCACGGGTGCCCTGCAGGCATCACAAACTCCTTTTGCTGAAGTGGAATATTAACCCACAGCAGGCCAAGCCCCCCTGTGCCTTCCCACCTCCCTAGGAGAGCCACACCTGGCTTTGCAGCACAGTGTAGGCTGCTGTAGCACACCAGGGCAGTTGCTGGCCACCCTGAAGAGCACCCTGGCCATGGTGTGCCTCCTGCCCTGCACTGAGCAGGACTGTGCTATTTGAGCTGGTTCATACTGCTGTGCAAAATGTGGGACCAGTTCATGCCAGGGATGGGAGTGCAGGACTGTGCATGGGAAAAAATGGATCAGTGAGCTGCTCTGAGGGATTAATTTGGATGTCCAGCTCCTTTCCAGTCCTGGGAAAAGCAGCTCTGCTGTTTGCTGGACCAAGGACCATTAAGCCTATTGGATCTTCCACCCTACCCTACTTTGATCACACTCACCTGTACCTGGGCCAGGCCTCCAAAAATTATTAGTTTTGTGACTCCAGTTCCCAAACACCCTGTTGTTTCCCCATGACTTTGTGGCTTGTGCAGGTCCCTGCTAGGTTGTGAGCCTGGAGCAAAGCAGGATTGCCTCTGGTCCCACTTCACAACCATCACCTTCCTTTGTCAAGTCTTGTGGGAGCCTTCCACCTTACAGTTGCCCTTCTTTAATTGGTGGTGACTCTTGAGGACATTCCCTGCACTAGATTGAGCAGAAGGACTAGCCTGAGCAGTGAGCCCAAGGCTTTGGCAGTGCTGGGGCAAAGCAGCTGGTGCACCCAGAACCAGCACCCAGTGGTGTCTGAAGCCTGAGCCACATTGCCAGGCCTGGGAGGGAGACTGTTCTTGAGGGATCATCCAGTCCTGACACCCCCAGATCTTGGAGTTGTCTCGACCCCATCTCCTTTTATTGCACATGTACCTACATGGTGAACCTCTAAGAAATGCTCACCCTTGTTCCCAGTGCACAGTCATACCTGCTGATTCCACAGTACCCTGCTCAGCAGGTCCCTGGTGCCCCTCTGGGGACGTGGCTCTGGGCCATGTTCCCTCTTGTTCTACCTGAGTCCTGAAGAGGGACATCCTGCCCCCAGCTGCACAGAAGAGTGGGCCCTGTCAGTGTTCCTGTCTGGCACCAGCACAGCCCTGGGTCTTGTGCCAGGACTGAAGCCTGGGGACAGTGTGAGATTTGGCTGTTGTTGCTGCACAGAGCTGGACTGGGACATGTCCAGGGAAGCATCCTTGGAGCCACAAGACAGTGTTGTGTGGCAGTGGCTTCGTCATGGCTGTCACCATGGCCAGGAGAGCCTTTCAGGGAGTGTGTGTTCTCCCAGGGCACCCAGAATGCTTCTGAGTGCACTCTTAGGACTCCTTGGACCCAGCCAGTGGGGCTGAGCCCTCAACCTGTTTTCTTTGTGTCCCCAGGAGCACAAGGTGCTGCTGACAGGGACTCCCCTGCAGAATTCGGTGGAGGAGCTCTTCAGCCTCCTAAATTTCTTGGAGCCACAGCAGTTCCCCTCAGAGACAGCCTTCCTGGAGGAGTTTGGAGACCTGAAGACAGAGGAACAGGTACCTAGAAGAGTGATACTGGTGAACATTGACACAGGCCACTGGGACATTTGATGACCAGACCAAGCATGCTTTCAGACATGTGCTTCATGGAAGGGGATAGGACTTCTCATGGTGGGAGAAGCAAAGTTGTGACAGAACTCCCAATGCTGCTTTGGAGAGAGGAGACCAGCCTGTGCCAAGGCAGTAGTCTGCTCCCACCTGGCTCCCTGCTGCCTTTGCATCCCTGGGCAGCACAGCTCACCTGCCTCTCCCACCTGGTCTGTCCCTGAGACCCCTAGGAGTGCAGGGGGAATGGGGAGGTCAGTAGGTCCATCTGTCAGTTGCCCATGTCAGGTTCCCGTGGAGAGCCTTCCTCCAAAGGCCCTCTTGAGTGTGGGTCACGGGAAGCTGCTCAGTGCCTTAGGCTGTTGCAGTCCCCTATGAATGTGGGAATTGCACAAAGATTGTCATTCTAAAGGAGCAGGCACGGGCATATGAAGCAGTCACCATCTCAGCTGCTGTCCAGTCTCTCAGCTCTCCTCCTGCATGAGACACCCAAGGCTGCCAGCAGCAGAAGCACGTGCAGTTCATGGCCCAGGACTGGCCACTCACACACCTGCCCCAAGGATGCCAGACCTTGAAGTTGTCCTGGCTGGCTGCTGAGCAGCTGCTCCAGGGTCACTTGTAGTGGGTGTGCATCACAGGTCTCTCAGCCGTCCCCATGTGTTTGCTCTGTAGGGAGGGCAGTGAGTCTCTGCTTTTTCTGCAGGTGAAGAAGCTGCAGTCCATCCTGAAGCCCATGATGCTGCGACGGCTGAAGGATGATGTAGAGAAGAATCTGGCACCCAAACAGGAGACCATCATTGAGGTGGAACTAACCAATATCCAGAAGAAATACTACCGGGCCATCCTGGAGAAGAACTTCTCCTTCCTCTCCAAGGGTGCCAACCAGCACAATATGCCCAACCTCATCAACACCATGATGGAGCTGCGCAAGTGCTGCAATCACCCCTACCTCATCAATGGTGAGGGCTGTGCACAGGAGCTGGGGGGGACCCACAGGTATCACTGCAACATTTACTGCTCACTGCTGGCAGAACTCGCCCATCTTGGGAGCCAGCTCAGGCCCGTGTGCTGTCTGCTGCTGCTGTGGCTGTGAGCCCAGCACAGGGTGCAGGGATCTGCCCTGTTGCACTCCCAACCAGCCCAGCTCCCTACAAGAGTTGCTTGCTGATGGGCACCTCAGAGTCTTGTGAGGCTCACTGTGTTTAGGGGTGTTCTGACATGGGACCCTCTTCTACGTCTCAGCCTGACTTGTTCTGCCAAGAGCTGATGCAAGCCCTGAAGTTTAGTCACAGGAGCAGAGGGTCTGCTGGAGGTCTCTGGCCAACCTCCCTAGCCCTGACCACACGGGTTCTGTTCCTTGCACGCTCCCTTGCTGCTGCCCTGGGTGGGAGGCTGGGGACAGCTGCACTGCCAGCCTCACCAAGAGCTCACATCCCTTTTCACCTGGCAGGGGCAGAGGAGAAGATCTTGGAAGACTTCCGTAAAACACACAGCCCAGAGGCATCAGACTTCCAGCTGCAGGCAATGATCCAGGCAGCTGGGAAGCTGGTGCTCATTGATAAGCTGCTTCCCAAGCTGATTGCTGGTGGGCACAAGGTGCTCATCTTCTCGCAGATGGTGCGCTGCCTCGACATCCTGGAGGACTATCTCATCCAGAGGCGGTTAGTACAGGCTCCAGACTTCTCCACAGCTCCTCCACATCACCTCCATGCACTGCACAGGGTGGCAAGGACACACTGTGGGGATTTGCCCATTCCGTGCCCATGTGCCAGTGGTTCTGAGTTACTGGTTACTGCCTGGGGATGCAGAGATCCCAGAGCAGGGCAGCTCAGACCTGTCCATTCTGTGTAGTCCAGGGCCAGTCCTTGAAGTGACCAGGTGGAATTAGATAGGATCCTTGGTCCTGGTATCCATGCACTATGCATGGGGTTGGGATGATTTTGCCATCATAAGAGTCACAACTTTCAGGAACAGCCACAGTGCAAGCAGGCTGATGGGGCCTGAGCCTCCACCTGGGCACAGGTTCTGCCAGTAAGTCTCTGCTGCCTGTTTGCCCACACACAGCCCAGGGGACGGATCAGGAAGGGATTTGAAAGCCACAGGCAGTTCAGGCCGTGGTGTGACGCTGCCCTCACCTCTCCCCCTCTCGAGCAGGTACACGTACGAGCGCATCGACGGGCGGGTGCGTGGGAACCTGCGCCAGGCTGCCATCGACCGCTTCTGCAAGCCCGACTCGGACCGCTTCGTGTTCCTGCTGTGCACGCGGGCGGGCGGGCTGGGCATCAACCTGACGGCTGCTGACACCTGCATCATCTTCGATTCCGACTGGAACCCACAGAACGACCTGCAGGTGATGGCTGGGAGGTCCTGTGGCACAGCCCCTGTCACCCCTGCCAGGCAGGCAGGGCAGGGCGGCAGCACATGGCTGTACTGGGCAAGGGATGCTGTGCCAGGAGAGCTGGCAGGGGTGTGGGCAGAGGGGACAGGACACAGGAGATCACGGTGTGGCTCTGAAAGCACAAGTGGGCCACAGAGCAGGCAGCACTATGTCCATACCTGATGCTGGCGTGGGTGCAGTGTTGTGTGCCCACATCTGCAGAGAGCCAGGGCTCCAACCTGAGGCCCGTGTCCTTGCCCTGGTGGTGCTGCAATCACCCATTCCTACTCTGCAGCCACGCAGGCTGTGCCAGAGCCCTGCCAGGTCTGCCACAGGCACAGAATTAGGGTGCTGTGGCTTGGCTGGCTAAGTGTAGGTGCTGGTGTGGGGTACGAGAAGCCACATAGTCCTCGTCCTCCTGGGCTCCCCGTGCTGACACCGTGCCCTCTGCACTCCCAGGCTCAAGCTCGCTGCCACCGGATCGGGCAGAGCAAGGCAGTGAAGGTCTATCGCCTCATCACCAGGAACTCCTACGAGAGGGAGATGTTTGACAAAGCCAGCCTGAAGCTGGGCCTGGATAAGGCTGTGCTGCAGGACATCAACCGCAAGGGCAGCACCAATGGGGTAGGTTGGCTGCCTGAGCAGGGTCAGGCAGGAAGTGCTGCAAGAGAGCTCTTCTCCTCCAGCTGCAAGTCACTGCCAGGCTGGAACGGAAACTGGGCAGGCTTTGGAGAGGGTGAGCCCAATCCCACACACTCACACTGCTGCTGTTTGGCCTGACAGACTATCCCTGCACTGCCATGGGTTTGGGGGACACATGATGCTGTGTATGGGGTGGCATGGACTGAAATTCCTGACAGTGTTTTGAAGTGACCTCTTTGCTGTCGCAGCAGCAGATCTGGGCTTGCTTGAGGCCTGTCTGCCCTCCTCCTGGAGCAGGGGGAAGAGCCTTCTCCTGCTGTGCAGTGGTCAGCGTTGCTGGCCAGGTTGGTGATGCTCCCATGTTTTGGGCAGGTTCAGCAGCTCTCCAAGATGGAGGTGGAGGACCTGCTGCGCAAGGGAGCCTACGGGGCACTCATGGATGAGGAGGATGAAGGGTCAAAGTTCTGCGAGGAAGACATTGATCAGATCCTCCAGCGCAGGACACAGACCATCACAATCCAGTCTGAGGGGAAGGGCTCCACCTTTGCCAAGGTGCTTCATTGGAAGGCAAAGGGGATTCCCCTTGGGGGTGTGGGGAAGGAGGACATGCTGGGAGCATGCAGGGCTGGAGTGGTGGGCTGATCTACCTCTGTGTGGAGACACGTCTGCATGGAGGCTGAGCTCTGCTGTCCCACTGTGCCCAGGAGTAAGAGCTGTGTGCCCTGGGTCTGACATACCTGCCAAGAGAGCCAGCTCTGTGCTGGGCTCATGGCTGGTGCCTGCTGGGGCACCAAGGGCCATCTGTCTCTTCTCATCTTGTGTACCCCAGGCTCTGTTTACAATGGGTCAGGCAGGACTGCAGATCAGAGGGTTCAGCTCCCTTAGGCGAACAAAGAACCCTCTAGTACATGTCAGTATAGGGTGTAACACCCCATAGCAGTGAGACTGTGTGCTCAGACAGGCGTGGGGAGGAATCTCTGTGTGGGAGGAGGCACATCTGGATGGTGGGTTTCACCCTGTTCACTCCTTTTTCACTCTCAGGCCAGCTTTGTAGCATCAGGAAACAGAACTGACATTTCCTTAGATGACCCCAACTTCTGGCAGAAGTGGGCAAAGATAGCAGAGCTCGATACAGATGCCAAGAACGAAAAGGTAAGATCCAGTTTGCAGTCTGTGTGCCCCACATCTGATGGGACACCAGGTGGTGTGGTCTCCAGGCAGGAGCTGTGTGATTCTGCTGGGCTCCTGAAGGGATTTATGCTGGGCATCAAGATTTACTGCAGGGTAAGACTGGCCCACGAGTGCTGGCTAAAGCCCTGATTCATTTAGCCACATGTTGGTCTGTGTTTTTTGATATTCAGGTTGCTCTGTCTGTGCTCCCAGCTACTCCCAAGCCTGGTTAAGGGGCAGCAGTTGGGGCAGCATGAGAGGGGAGGAGAGGTGAAGGAGCCAAGGCAGTGGCTCAGCCGTGAGCCCAGCAGGCTGCTGTGACTGCCTGTCATGAGCTGGGGCTGTGCAGAGTTCCCCATAGCACAGGCAGGCATGAGTGCCTCCTGCTGCCAGCCAGTCCAGGCAGCTGCAGTGGGGCTCCAGCATGGAGCATTGCCAGGACAGTCCCATGCTGCCCTCCAGGTGCCAGCTCTGACCTCCCAGTTCTTTGGCTGTCTCTCTGAGCCCAGAGACCTTTGTTAGTGCAGAGGGGTTCCAAGTGGCAGCCCTTGCTATGGCTGGGCACTGGCAGAGTGAGGAAGGCTCTTCCACACTTGGGGGATGTAACTATTCCCCAGCCCAGCCCAAGTCTGTGTGAGCCCTCAGACCCTGGGCAGAGGGTGGCATTTGGTCTCACAGCTCTGGAGGAGGCCTGGAAAGCTGGCTTGAGTTAGTGTGCTCCAGCCCTGGAGCTCCCAGTGCTGGGCACATTGTTCCACTGCAGCTCCCAGGCTCCCACAGCTGGGTCTCAGTGGCAAAGGAGGTGACATTTGTTGTGGTGAGGCTCAGCAGGGCCCCAGCCCTCCCACAGTGGGCAGAGAGGAGACCATGGTGTGTGTGACTGTGGCTGCTGGCGTGGGCTCCCTCTCCTCTCTCTGGGTGGCCCTCCAGGCCCTTTGCAGGGCTGCAGCTCCCCTGGGCCTGTTCAGGGGACCTTCAGCCCAGCAACAAGCTCAGCCATTTAGTGACCTAGAAACAAAGTGGACTTGAAATTCATTGAGGCTCATGTGGAGTAGGTAATGCCAGAGCAGGCAGGTCCCTGAAATTAGTTGTGTGTCATGTGATCCTGTTTAATGCCAAGGTGATAACCATGTAACCACAATAGCCACGTTTCTCTGTTGTGATTTCTTCATAACCTTTGATATGTGGGTTCCAGCAGCAGCAGGGGAGGATTTTGAGGAGCTGCAGTGAGTGGCATGACAGTGCTGAGACACTGCTGGTTAGGAGGCTTGTGTCAGACACACTGGGGGCCCTGGCTGAGCAAGCACTGGGCTGACATGCTGTGGTAGGAGCAGTGCAGTAGGGTACAGGAGGGGTTGTCTGGGCCAGCAGGGTTTGGCCCTGACAGTGCAGAGTGATGTGAGAGAAGCTCCCTCTGAGTTTGGACAACTTCTCCAGGACCTCTCCCTGTTCCTAGAGTGTCAAATGCTCCCTCATGCTGCCTGCTGGATATTTGCCATATTCAGCTGATTACTAGCCATGTTCATCTGGGCCTGAAGTGACTGTGGGTCAGGCTGAATATTTTGATGTTGCTTGAGAAGCAAATCTCTCTGAAAGCTGAACATGAACAGGGATGATAGGAACTGCCCATGGCTTCTCCTGGCCTGGGAGCAGAGCTGCTGGACATTCCCCACATGCCTCTAGGGAGCATCTCCCAGGGGCACCATCCTTGTTCTTGGCCCTGGCCCTCTCTGCCCAGGGAAGGAGCTCTTCAGCTGAACACTGTGGTGGAGCTGGGAATCAGAGAATATCCTGGGTTGGAAGGGATCCACAATGGTCATCAAGTCCAACTCCTGGTCCTGCACAGGACAACCCTAACAATCCCACCACATGCCTGAGAGCATTGTCCAAACACTTCTGGCTGCTTAGGGCCATGACCACTGGCCTGGGCACCCTGTTCTAGGGCCCAACCACCCTCTTGGGGCAGAACCTTTTCCTGTGTCATACCCACATGACACAGCTCCATGCCATTCCCTCAGGTCCTATCACTATTGTATCACCAGAGAGCAGAGATCAGTGCCTTCCCCTCTGGCTCCCCTTGTGAGGAAGAGAGGCTGGGCTGGTGCTGCTGCCTGTTGGGAGGCAGGAAGGGACAGATGGGGTCTCACCTCTCTGCTGGCTCTGCTGAGCTGGTGGGCTCAGCTGCAGCTCAGGCTCTGCAGGTGGCTCCAGTGCAGCCCCAGGGCCCTGCAGTAATTCCAGCTAAGGCAGCAATGCCATAGGGATGGTGTTAGACAGCAGCAGGAGGGAGGCCCTGCAGCTCTGCAGAGCTCCCTGCTCAGGCACAGGCAATGGGGGACACGTGTGTGTGTGTGTGTGTGTGTGTGTGTGTGTGTGTGCATCCCACATGCCTGAAACTGAGGCAGATTTAGATGGCATGGATTTATTTGACAGGGCAGGGGTAAGGAGGTGGCTACATGCCATTTGATTTCATATTGCTCCCTCCTGCACCTTCTTGGAAGATGCCTTTCCTCTTGCAGCCCACCTGTCCCCCAACACAAAGATGACACCACCTTCAATACAGCACTTGGCACAGGCAGTGTTGGGAGGTCCAGGAGTGACTCAGAGCTGAGTCAGCTGCTGGCTCTCAGCAGTTTGGACCCAAAGGGGTTGATTTTCAGCCTGTCATCATTCAGGCTGAATTTTGTGCTGGCCAGGAGTTGTCTCACGTGTGCAGGCAGCACTGCATGCAGGTAATTTGGAACAGGTCTCCCAGTAGGAAGGTCAGTCACGGGACTGGAGAGCCAAGAGCCAGGTGTGAGCAGAGCCAGGTGGCAGGGGGAGAAGAGCCCATATCTGAGCACGTTCTCTGCTCTGTCCCTCCCAGGAGAGCCTGGTTATTGACAGACCCCGGGTGCGGAAGCAAACCAAGCACTACAACTCCTTCGAGGAGGACGAGCTGATGGAGTTCTCGGAGCTGGACAGCGACTCGGACGAGCGGCCCACGCGCTCGCGCCGCTTCAACGAGAAGACCCGGCGGTACCTGCGGGCCGAGTGCTTCCGTGTGGAGAAGAACCTGCTCATTTTTGGGTGAGTCTGCCCCTCCCAGAGAGCATGGCCACAGCTACAGCTGCTCCAGCACCCATAGCCCACTGGCTGTCCCAGCCACTTCCAGTCCATCCTGCTTGCAGCATACCCTCCTGCCAGCAGTGACCTCCTGGGTGGGACCTGGGCTCTGAGCAAATGTTTGGGATGGAAGGAGAGTTAGAGGGATAAAGCGTGAGCTGGCATTTGACACTTCCAGAGCCTGCTCCTGCTTCTGCCCTGTTCAGTTCTGCAAACCTCTCCCTGGCTCTGCTCATGTAATGAATGGAAAAAACACCCCTATCCAAAGACTGGCAGGGTTGTGCCCCTCGGAGAGCTTCTGGAGAGAGGTGCCAGTGAGGTCTCATTGCACAGGAGTGCTTACTCTGTCTCTGCTGTTTCAGCTGGGGACGCTGGAAAGATATCCTGACCCATGGGCGGTTCAAGTGGCACCTGAATGAGAAGGACATGGAGATGATTTGTCGGGCCTTGCTGGTGTATTGTGTCAAACACTACAAGGGGGATGAGAAGATTAAGAGTTTTATCTGGGATCTCATCACACCAACAAAGGATGGCCAGAACCAGGCTCTGCAGAATCACTCAGGTATTGCGTGTTCTCTCTGCCATTGCATCTCTACTGTGGGACTGAGGCTGCAGAATTGGAAGTGGAGCTGATGGAAACAGTGTGCCCATGGCTGTGCTGCAGCATGGCAATTCTCTGTGCACAGAGAAAGGGGCTTCCGTGGAGCTGACCTCCACACTGACCCTCAGAGCTAGCAGCAGGGGCTGGCTGAGTGGAGGAGGCTGTTTCCTGGCTCCCAGTGCCATGGCTGGTGCAGAGAGAGCCCTGTGGTGAGAGCAGAGGTGCTGCTAAGTTTTCTCTGGCCTCTGGATACTGTTGGGGTTCCCCTGTGCAAGGAGACACTGAGCAGTGAGCTCATGGGGTACTGGTGACCTTATGAACACATTGGGTGTGATAGGTATGAGGGTGCTTATTCCACTCAGATCACTGACCTGCCCAGCTGTTCCTCAGGGCCTCACAGAACACAGCATGGACCTTATTCAGGGGCTCTGCCTGTGCCTCTGGGCTGCACTGGCAGCTGTGCCAAGGAAAGCTGAGTGTGCAGCTGGGCATCCATCTTACTCCATCTCCAGCTTATGTTTCCCCTTGCCATGGTGCTTGTCCCAAACATACTGGTCTTCAGTGTCTGCCCTGATGGTTTAGAGTTAGGATGCAGTGTTGGTTTGTCCTGAGACACTCTGCACTGCAGAGTTTTCCCCAGGTGATGCTGCCTTCTCTCACTGTGTGTGGCAGGACCCTTGTCCCAGGTCTGGCTGTGCCCTGTCTGCTCAGAGGCCTCACTCTCTTGTTTTCCAGTGTGTGTGTGTGAGGTCCACATGTCACACCACATGTCAGATTTGTAATTGCATCTGTGTTCTGTAGGGTGTGTCCTCAGCTTCAGACAGGTCACCCAGGGCCTTACCAGCTGTGCTTTCATGCTGGCTCTGGCTCTGGCTCTGCCTTGGTGGTGGATGCTGCTGATTGATCCCCCCACCTGCAGCGCAGTGGCTGCTCTTTGTGGGCTCCCCTGGAGCCCACCCTGCAAACAGGGCAGCTGCAGGGCCTTTGTCTTTCATGCTGTGACCACAGAGTGAGTGCTGCCTTCCTGGATCAGCTGGGGGGTTGTGGCCTGGGACTCGTGGTCACAGCCTGCAGAGAGACCTCCCAGCACATGCCTGCATCCTGCAGCTCTCAGGACAGGTGAGTGGGGCTGGGGGAGGCTTGGGGAGTCAGAGCCCAGCAACTCTGTGCTGTTTGTTCTGCCCTTCTGGTCTGTGGCACATGGTGAGTAGTGAGGGGACTGGAACTCTGCAGACTGCTTTAGGCATCAGGGAGCCAGGCTGAGACCTGGGTCTCAGGTGGTGGAGCACAGGGAAGGCTGTTCTGAAGTGGTGCTGCTGCTGAGCTCCAATTGTGTGGTACTTGGTGCTTAAAACCCCCATCACCATTTCCTTCTGCCTGGACATGTCCAACTGGCTTTGCAGTGTGAGGTCCAAGTATGTGGCCTTAAATTATTCCAGTCACCTCCTGCAATGGGAACCAGCCTGGCAGTGCCTCCTGCCCTTGCCACACAGCCCTGCCTCAAGCAGCTGGGACTGTGCTTGAGAGCCCTGTCCCAGAGGGGAGCAGAGCAAGAGGCAGAAACAAACCAGCTGGTATGAGGAGCTTGATGTAGATAATGCCAAGCAACGAACAAATTTCAGTGGAGGATCAGAACTGCTGCAAGAGCAGCACTAACAGTGGATATTGAGCAGAGAAGCATCCAACAGCTTCTCCATCAGCTCTTCAGAATGGCTTTTCCCATCTTTGAAACCTCCACGTGATCTTGGCTAGAGGAGCAGCAACACCATCCAGCCTGATGTCAGGAGCTGGAGGAGAGCAGAACCCTCCAGTGTAGAACAGCCACAGCTGGGGAGCCTCAGGTACCACTGAGTCTGCAGAGAGCTGGCCAGGCAGACATGGCTCGGGCCTCCCTGATGTGCAGAAAACAGCAGCAACCTCTAGCCTTGCTGGTGCATCCTGGAGCTGTTCCTTCTCAATCCCGTATCCATGTGACCTCAGGGGCTGAGCACAGCACCCAGGCAGCCCAACTCAGAGCTCTGCTGATCCAGCACCATCCTGCCTTCCATCCTGGAAGAGGCCAAGCTGCTGAGGAAGCAGCATTTCCCCAAATGCCAGTTTGGTGTTGGGGGTAGGAACCCTGGTGCCCACTGCAGGCCTCCAGCAGCCTGGCTGCAACCCTTGTCCTCTCATGGAGCTGCAAACCTTATGTAGGAGTTGAGAACATGATGATGCTCTTTTCTTCACTGCTGGCCAGACCAGACAGGTGGGACAGGACTGCTCAGGAACTCTCTCCCTTTCACACACATGGGCAGGAGAGGTTGTCTGCAGGATCTCTCTCAATAGCTGCTTCCCAGGAAGGCAGCTTATCCCTCTCTGAAGATTCAAAATAGTAGTGGCCACACCAGGAATTGTTTCCACATTCTGCTGTGAACTTACATCTTATTTCAAGGTTGAAATGTGTTTAATTTTTGGCTCCAGCCACTTGGTCTCATTTTATCACTGTCAGTCAGATGGGACCGCACTCCCTTTCCCTTTGATACCTTAGCCCCCTGCACTGATGTGCTTCCCCCACAGCCCTACTGCTGATGCACAGCATAAGAAACAACCCTTACAGGTCAGATCAGCAGGTCTGCTCATCTTTGATCATTTGGGAGCTTCTTGTTTGAACTCCTGTCCCAAATCACTGTCCCCGTAGGGTGACCTTCATATCTGGCTGCAGTGTCTGGAGAAGGCTCCAAGAGCTGTGTCCAGGACCAAGGTCTCCTCTGTGCTTCTGTGGGATATTTTTACACAGCAAGAGGCCATGTTTGCCCTGTGCACTTTCTCCTCCTTGGCCATCCAAGCTGCAGCTGGGAGCTCTGCATGGCCTCCTCCAGCCCCTGGCTCTGCTGCCCTGCCTGGTGCCCAGTGCCAGAGGTGCCTGGTGGCAGTGCCTGGTGGCAGTGCCTGGCTGTGCCTGGTGGCAGTGCCTGTGGTGCCTGTGGTGCCATGGTGCTCACTGGCTGCCACTCACTGTTACAGGTTTGTCAGCACCAGTGCCCAGGGGCAGGAAGGGCAAGAAGACCAAGAACCAGATGCTGCTTCCTGAGATCAAGAACGCAGACTGGCTCGCCACCTGCAACCCCGAAGTGGTCCTACATGATGACAGCTACAAGAAGCACCTCAAACAGCACTGCAACAAGTGAGTCATAGAACCACTGAATGGTTTGGGTTGGAAGAGACCTTAAAGAACATCTTGTTGCATGCTCCCTTGGCCAAGGACAGGGACACCTTCCACTACCCCAGGTTGCTCCAAGCCCCATCCAACCTGGCCTTGAACATTTCCAGGGATGGGGCAGCCACAGCTTCTCTGGGCAACCTGTGCCAGGGCCTCACCACCCTCACAGGGAAGAATTTCTTCCAAACATCTAGTTTAAATCTCTCCTCTTTTAGTTTAAAACCACTCCCTGTTGCAGTAACTCACCCTGGTTTATGGGGACAGTGGGCTGAGGGCCTTTAGCCCTCTGGGAGGGTGGGAGGGAGCCATGAAGGGCTCACAGCCCACACAGGATCACCATGTTCCCACTGCTGGACTTCTCTTGGATTCTCCTCCAGCTCATGGGACCCATGTCCTGAGCAGTGACCCTCTGGCTCATGGGCCCCACAGGTCACAGGGCTGGGCACTGCAGCGTGGCACTGCATGGCTGGTGCCCATCCTGCCTTAAGGAAGTGGGGAGACATGGTGTCCAGCAGGTTTCCCTGGCCTCGCTGACTTCTCTGCCCCCCGGGACAGGGTTCTGCTGCGGGTGCGAATGCTCTACTACCTGAAGGCTGAAGTGCTGGGGGAGGCTGCGGATAAAGCCTTTGAGGGAACCCCTGCCAGGTAGGGACCTAACGGTGAACCCTGCGAGGCTTCCCGGGCTCAGGCACTGCCACAGCCATCCAGCCCAGCCACATCTGGGCTCATTGCAGCTCCAGGGGAGTTAGACCCGGGGGTAAAATCCCCAGGATTGCTCAGGCAAAGCTGTACCTTCAGGCAGCCACTCTACCTGCGTAGGGACTGTGGCTGTAGCAGCCCTGCTGAGGCAGCTCTGAGAAGGCAGCACCAACCTGGGGGCTCTGGGGACTTTCAGGGGCACCCTGCAGGAAAGTGGCTTCATGTGCTCCTTGACTAATGGGCCCTTAATCCAAAGTGGCACTCCACAGAAACTGCTCCCAGTCTCAGGCCAGGCCTCAGAGGAGGGCATGCCCCATCACTGGGGCCTGCAGTCCCTTCCCAGCTCTGGGGACAGTGAGACTCACAGGCTCTGCAGTGCCACTGAGCCTGAAGCCTGCCAGCTCCTGATCTTTCTGCAAAGATTCAGCTCTCTGTTTCACAAAAAAGTGTGCTATGCTGAGCTTATAGCTTAATTTCCCCAGTCAGGGGCTGCTGCCTTCCCCAGCTCTGCTCCATCAGCACCAGTCTATGCAGTGAGACACTGTTCTTTTGGGGCTGATTTTGGGGTAAGTTTCCCCCCAGAGGTGCTGTTCAGGTCAGATGGGATCTCCAGTCCTCTGGTATTGCTTGGGTGGGAAGGGAGAGGGGCTGGGCAGCCTCCCCATCACTGGAGCAAGAGGAGTGGCAGGGCAGTGGGTTGTGGCAGAACCAAGGCTGCAGCTCTGACCCCAGGGAGATGTGTGCCCATGTCATGGCAGAGCCCTGGGCAGTATTTATTAGCAGTCCCCAGCCAGCGAGTGATGGCTCCTGCCTCCCCCTCTCCCTTCTGAGTGATGCCCAGTGCCTGTCGGTGTCTGGTGAGACTGGGAGAGGGGTGTTCATACCTTATCTGCCACAGGGAGCTGGATGTGCTGCTGCCAGACATTGACTATGTGGAGATCCCAGTAGACTGGTGGAATGCTGAAGCTGATAAATCCCTGCTCATCGGTGTTTTCAAGCACGGTGTGTACCCAGCTGAGTGGTGGGTGCTGATGCATGAGGGAATTAGTACCTCTGGTACCTGGAGGGGACATCACGTCAGGGTGAGGGGGCAGAGCCGTGTGCCACAGCCACATCTCTCCCAGGTGCCACAGCATGTGGGGGGAAGGGGGAACAGGCACCCTGCAGTGCCCAGGGTGGCAGACTGATTTGCCATGAGCAGGTTGCAGTTACCAGCTGAGGGTGAGGAGGAGGGTACAGAGCTTTTGCTGGCCTTGTCATGGAGCCCCCCTGCACTTTGTGGAGCCACAGGGCTGTTTGGCCCAGCTGCAGCCCCCATGGGTGCTGGGCACAGCCCTGTGGGCTCTGTGCTGCTGCGGGCAGGGCTGGGCTGCTCTGGGCAGGGCTGTCAGTGGAATGGGAAGGCTGATATTTCCCTTCTCCTGCTGCCCGGGGGAAAGGCATTAACAGCTTTTGGGGAGATGTTCAGAATTTCTGGGGTGAGAACTGCTCTCCCAGCAGCACAGAGGAGTGAGAGCTACGTAGGGAGCTGTGTCCCGGGAGGGGGAGGTTTGAGCAGAGCAGGCTCTGTGCTGTCTGTGTGTGTGTTGTGACGTCCGTGGTGGTCGCAGGGTACGAGCGGTACAATGCCATGCGGGCAGACCCGGCCCTCTGCTTCCTGGAGAAGGTGGGCATGCCGGACGAGAAGCTGCTCTCTGCCGAGCAGAGCGTCGGTGACGGCGCCCAGGACGCTGCGGAGAGGTGGGCAGGGGATGGAGCCAGGCTCTTGGGTGTCTGGCTCACTCCTGGGGGCAGCACCATGGGCTGGGCTGTGCACAGGGAGGGGGGAAAGAGCAGGCTGTGCCTCTGAGCACAGAGGGGAGGCCAGTGAGGAGCTGGTCCCCAGTACTGGGGCAGAGGGATGGCGTGAACACCAATTCATAGCTCCTGCTGACGAGGACTGGCACAGCCGTGGGGGCTGCACTGCCCCTACCAGGGACTGATTCACTCTCTCACCCAGGGGCAGTGTGGAAAAGGAAGAGAGCAATGGAGAAAAGCTGGAGGGGCTGTCAAAACAGGAGGTGAGTGGAATTCCCAGTGTTGGACATATATCTGCTGCTGGCAGGCCTTCCCTGCTGTGGTGCAGGCTTGGCTCCATCAATTGGTGCCTCTTCTCTGCACCACTGGTACCCCATCCCATCAGCATTGCCTCTGCTCCCTGCATCTCTCTGTTTCCTGTGGACCTGGGCAGCACCCACCTCGTGGGGAGCTGAGGGAGATTGAGGGCTGGGGATGCCCAGAGGTGCTGGCTCTCTCTCTCTCTTGGCTTCAGCAGCCACGTGGGTCCCTGTCAGAGGAGTTGGGAGTGTCCCAAAATGGCCCTGGGTAGAGGAAGGTCAAGAAATATGGCAGCATGGGAGAGTGCAGGGTTTGTTTGAGCAGCTAAAGCTGTCACACTGCTACTCTCCTGGGCAGTGGCACTACATACAGCCTGTGCCACTGTGGTGGACCTCCCCTCCAGGCCCAAAATGGACAGCACTGCCTCTCTGAGCTGTCACCTCCCCTGTCCCCACTGCTCTGATCCCATACACTGAACACAGCCAGTGACTGCAGGCTGAAGGCACAGGACACACGACCCTGCCTGTCTTAGCACCTGCACCCTGCTAAGGATGGGTGGGCTGCAGGCGTGGGCCCTTTTTGTGGGGCTGAGCCTTCTCTGGTGGTTTCCTTCTGCAGGACATCGTGGCTGCTGGGGTGGGTGAAGCCAGCTGGGGGGGGGGGTGAAGCCAGTGAGAGGCGGGACGAGCCAGTGGCAGGTGAGGCCGTGGGTCTGCAGTGTGGCACGTGGCGTCCCAGGTTTGGCATGGCAGAGCTGCAGTCCTGTGCCAGGCTCTGGTTGGTGGGAGGGACACACCCTGGGGCAGGGAGACACACTGCCCTGTGTTAGTGGATGATGCAGCTCAGCCTGGAACTACCTCTTGTGCAAAGTCACAGGTGACCCAGGGGTGGGCCATGTGGCAGGGCAGCCAGGGTCCCAAGTATTTCCAGCCATAGCTGCCCAGAATGACTAGAAGCCATTAGCCTGCCCGTGTCTGTGCAGTTGCCTGCATGAGATGAGCATGCAAGGTCTCTGCAGTAGGCAGTGCTGGCACATGCCATGGGCTGGCTGGCCCTGCTGCTGAGCAGGGAGCTGCAGTCCTCTCCCGTGCATAGCCTGGCCCAGAGCCATCATTCCTACCCTGGTCTCTGCCTCTGGGCTCTCTCTGAAGGAAGGTAAGACATGGTGAGGCTGTGAGCCAACAGGCCCAGGGATGGTGATCATGATCCCTCATTCATAACTGTGATCCCTGGTGCTCCCCGTGGGAGGGAGGAGGTGGGAGGAAGCTCTTGGAGCTTGTTGTAGGGATGTGGGAACCTGTGGCTTTGCATGTGCACTGAATACTAATGTCCTTGCTGATGTTTGAAGCCCAGGATGGCTCCGACTCAGACAGATCCTGCTGGCCTGTCTCCTCTGCTCTCACGGCCAGACTGAGGCGACTCGTCACCGTCTACCAGCGCTGCAACCGCAAGGAGCTGCCTGCCCGCCCCGAGATGCTGGTGCCCGGTAACCATGGCTACTGGCTGCAGGACGAGGTGTTCCGGAGGGCCCCCGACATGGACTCGGTGAACAAAGAAATGCAGAAAAGGTAATGCAGCAGAGGGGACTTTCCAGAGCTGATTTTTCGCCCTTCAATTCCTCGCCCCTTGAACTGACCCAGGCAGACATCACAGCTCTCTGTGCCACTAGCTGCCCAGGTGATGGAGTCACGGGGTCCGTGCTGGGCAGGGGATGCTGCTCCCAGCTCGTCCCTGGAGCAGCCTGCAGTGCAAACTGGAGTTTACAGGTAGCATATGGTGACATTGAAAGGAAGGGAGGGGACAGCTCTTGAGGTTCAAATCGAGTGTCTTCTGGGCCAGGGGTCAGCCCAGCAGAGTGGGTACTGCCCTTGGGACACACATGACGGCTGAGCGCTGTCACAGCCCATGAGCAATGTCTTTCTGACCCTTTTGGCTCTCATGCCACTGCCTTTGCCTCCTGCTCATGGCCTCAGAAGCCCAGTGGTGACATGTCCTGGTTGCCCTGTGTTCCCATTTCTTTTGTGCCCCAGTAAGTGGAAGGGTGGTGGGACTGTCGTGGCACCCTGAGTGGATCTGCAGAAATTGAAAGGTGTGCCCAGGGTTGTGCTGCTGCCATCACTGCCAGTCTCCAGTGCAGCCCTGGCACTGGGACTCTGGTCACCAGCCCTTGATGGCTTTATCTCCTGTGAACCTCTCCCCACAGCAGGACCCCACGGAACCACATGGTATCTGTGCTGTCCTCTGCTCTGTTCATGGCCTCCTTGTATGGAAGCTGTTCCCATTCTTCTACCTCTGGACTTCTTCCAGTTGTACCATCCCCTCTTTGATGTGGGGGCATCAGCCTGATATCTCCTGCTCTTTAATTCTCTGGGCTTTTTGCCAGGGAGGTCGTCTTACAGGAGTTTCCCACCAGCCTTTGATCTGAGAGCTTTCTACAGACTCACCGTTGGGCTCCTTGATTTGTATCATCAATATATTTATTACCTTTCTTCATGTTATTCTCATTTTTTAAATGAAACATGACTGCAGAGGGCTCACACCCCCTGGGAACAGGGGTGGAAGTGCTGATCCAGGTGTATTTTGGGGAGCTGTAGAGTGCCCTGTCACCCTGTGTGCTCTCCCTTGACATATCCTACCTGCTTGCTGGTGCTGGCTCAGAGCTGCAATTCAGAAGAGCTATTTGGCTTGAAGCTTTCTTCAGCCCTCAGTTCTCCCTTTTCTCTGCCCTTGCCCTCCCATGTGCACCCAGGTCTGTTCTCTGTGGCTCTTCCTCTATACTCTGTTTTCCCAGGGCTGTATTTGCTTGGGACACTCTTCACTCTATCCATCCTGGATTGTTTTTGTGAGTGATCCCCATAAGGTGAAAGCTCAGAGAGTCCAAGCCAGCATGAAAGCTATGCTCTGACAGTGCTGTAACTGAACCCCCCATCACCACAGCTGCTTTCCTTTAGTGGGGATGAGGTGACACCCACCCTTGGCTCAGCAAGCCCCAGTCCCTGTTTCCATCTGGAAGAGGCTGGATGAGAGCTGTGTCTGCAGAGCCTTCCTAATTGGTGCTACAGAGAATTGGCCTTTCCATGCAGGTGATGAAACAACTTGGTGTGGCAGGATGCAAATGGGTGGGATAGGTTTGTGCCTCCCCTGAAGTTACTGGAGCCTGTGCCCTGTTGGCAGCACAGCCCAGAGCTGCACTCAGGTTTATTGAAACAGCCAAGAGGGTTTTTTCAGCAGTGACTCAAGAGCCAGAGGGGCCATGGCCTCTGCTCCTCCTCCCTGTGCACCATAGGGCAGAGAATCCCAGGTTGGGGTGGTCTCCCCAGTGTGCTCCTCCTGACAGCTCCCCCCAAAGCTGGTGGTCAGTAACCACATAGTGCCCTCTGAGCCTCTGCCTGGTGCTGTGCCTGGGCTGGGCCCAGAACGTGTCTCAGTGGTGTTCCTGTCTCCTCCCTGCCCCACAGGTGGACCAGGAGGGAGCAGGCAGATTTCTACCGCACCGTCTCCTCCTTTGGGGTTATCTATGACCAGGAGAAAAAGATCTTTGACTGGGCCCAGTTCCGAGCCATCTCTCGCCTGGAGAAGAAGACGGATGAGAGCCTGGAGAAGTACTTCTACAGCTTTGTGGCCATGTGCAAGAATGTCTGTGGTCTCCCTCTCTGGAAAGAGGATGGTGAGTGGAAATTGCACAGCCTATGGAGTGGTAATGAAAGGTCCACGTAGACCTGGTCCCACTGCTGTTGTGGAGCAGGAGAGGAAGAGAGGAGTTTCAGGGACAGTTGGAAGCAATGAGACACCAGGCAGGCCATGGGCTTGCAGCAGTCATGCATTCCTGGCTGCCTTGTCCCTGCCATGTACTGCCTCCCCAGCACAGCAGGAGGGTAGAACAGCCCTGTGGTCTCCAGCCCCTGCTCTCACAGATCTCTTGGAGCTCTTGTATGAAATCACAACCAGTTCTATCCAAGACAGCAACCTCTACATGTGAGAGACAAGTAGAGAAGCAGCACACACAGCAGCACATCTTCATGCTGGACCTGAGGGTTATTTGGGTGAGCTGCATTGCTGCTTTCTCTCTGATCATCTCCCTGCTACACTGGACAGAGTCCTCTCCATGCTCATGCTGACTGTGGAGCTCTGCAGGGTAAAGGGAGCCTGAACCCTGTGCAGGAGGCTCGAGAAGCCTGGCCAGCACAGAGGGCATCCATTTGCTTCGAGTGCACTGCAGAGGCCCTGCATTGGCACTGAGCAGGACATGGCAGATGCAGAGCTGCTTCGGGGCTATTTAAACACAAAGTGATTTGCTCCTGACAGCAGCAGAAAACGTTTCGCCTCAGACTTGTCAAGGAGTCTGGTCTCAGGTGCAGTTCCTTACATATGTGTCTTAGGCAGGTGTTTCTCATCAGAACTGCTGCACAAGCTGCCCTTCTCTGAGAATGGGCTGAAAGGCTACCAGAGGCTCAGACCCCTGGGAGCTCAGACTCCACCAGCAGGTCCAGGCAGCTCCAGCACTGCTGATGAAGATGACAGCGCTAAGGAGAGTCTTGAAAAGACCCTGAAATCTTCTGCAGCTGGTGTCATTCTTGATACAGCTGCTGAAGTCAAGGGGTTTTACTCCCCTGTGTCCATTTGGTGGGATGTGACTGGAAGCTGGTGAGACTGGAAACAAAGGCCTCAACAGTGGCTACAAACACTGGCTGCACCTCACTTGCAGTCTGAGCAAGGGTTAAAACTGCCTCTGAGGAGCTCTCACCAAGCAGTATAACATGGCCTTGGCTTTGGTGTCCCTGCTGTAGGTGCCCCAGACCCTGACATCTTTGGTGTCCCTGCTGTAGGCCCTTCAGACTCTGACATCTTTGGTGTCCCTGCTGTAGGTGCCCCAGACCCTGACATCTACGTGGAGCCCATCACGGAGGAGCGTGCTGCCAGGACCCTGTACCGCATCGAGCTGCTGCGCAAGGTGCGTGAGCAGGTGCTCAAGTGCCCGCAGCTCCATGAGAGGCTCCAGCTGTGCCGGCCCAGCCTCTACCTGCCCGTCTGGTGGGAGTGTGGCAAACACGACCGTGACCTGCTCATCGGCACCGCCAAGCACGGCCTCAACCGCACCGACTACTACATCATGAACGACCCCCAGCTGTCTTTTCTAGATGCGTACAGGAACTATGCCCAGCATAAGAGAGCAGGGCTCCCAGGCTCAGAAACCCTGTGCTGCCTTTACCAGACCAATTCCAAACTCTACAGTTCCCCCCTGTACAGCCAGGTGGACCGGACCTGCGAAACCCTGGAGAATGAAGCTGAGAGTCAGATCAAGCTGGAAACCATGGACAGCACCACGTCCCAGGCCGGGGGCAGCACCCCAGACGCAAACTGTGACCCGTTCATGTCTGAGGTCCGGGACATCATTTCCAGTAACTACGACGAGAGCTCGCTGCCAGAGTCGCTGGTGTGCATGATGTACGATGAGAAGGCCTGTCCCAGCGAGCAAAGCTCCCTCGCCAGAGACAGCCCGAGCTGCACAGATGTTGGGAGCAGTGTTGCCAAACTCTCTGAGGGCAAGCTGGAGGGGGATGAGGATCCATCGAGCTGTGATGCAGATGCCATGAGAGAGAATCCCTTCCTCGAGGGTTTGCAGGTGGGCTCTGACCGAGTGGACAGTCAGAACGAGGGAGCTGAGCCTTCACCTTCTACCCCTGAGAGTAACCCTTCTCAAAGCATCCCAGCTGAGCTCGACAAAGCCTTGGAGCAGAAGGGAGCCCTGGCCAGCCCAGTGGCAGGGCTGCCCGAGCACGGCGCCATGGAAAGGGTCCTAAGCATGGGGCTCTACAGTCCCAGTCTCCATAACTATGATCTAAAGGTTCCCCCTGAGCAGAGGTTCATCAGTCTGCTGCAGGAAAAAGGAATGGAGACCAAGGCGGGGCCAAGTCAGAGCCACAGCGAGGAAGATGAGGAGGAGGAAGAGGACGATGATAACTCTGAGGCAGCGGCAGATGCTGTGGAAGGCTTGAGTGGTCCCCGGACCAGGGCCAGTTGTGAGCCCGAGGCTAATGAAGTGGGGGGTGAGGAGCAGAGCTCTGGCCTCCCCACACCTGAAGACACTTGCCCAGAAGATGTGAATGGCGAGAGGGAGCCCCTGGGGCTGGGGGAGTCCAGGCCAGAAGGCAGAGAGGACCGTGGCTTGGATGAGGAGAGCACTGGGCAGCCCTCACTGGGCCAGGCTCAGAGCCAGCCCTTCAGCCTGCCCACTCCTCTGCTGGGGGCCTCAGGTGCAGAGCCCCCTCCTGCTGGGGGGGAGGCCTGGGGCCAGGGGGCCGAGGGGCAGGCAGGCTGCACAGAGGCCCTGCACCCCAAGGCCCAGGGTGTGAAGCAAGAAGAGTGTGAGAACAGAGATGAGGGGGAGAAAGCCAGCAGCAGCCAGAGCCAAGGTATGATCCTGAGAGCTCCTTTATATCTGGCTGGGGTCAGAGGGACCTGCTGTCCTCCCTGCAGAGCCAAACCTGGGGGCTGCCCAGCCCCTGGAGTGGCCTCCCACCTGCAGGAGCTGGGGTCCCTGTAGCTTCTGGAACTGGGGGGAAAAAGGGTTGGGGGCTGCATTTGCCAGCAGGGCTGGCCAGAACTCTCCACCCTGTGCCCCAGCAGCCCGTCTGTCATGAACATGACATGGAATGCAGGACTCCCTTCCTAGGGTGAGAAGCTCCTTTTGGGAAGGCATATGTGTTCTTCTTCACCCACCTGGGGTATGGGAATGGTCGGGGATGGGGACTGCTGCAGTACCAGACCACCAGACTTAGCCCAGAAGAGGGATGTCCCTTGGGCTGCCTGCCCTGACCCAAATGCTTCTTCTCTTGCTGACTTTGGGAAGTGGGACCTTGGGGGAGCCAGTTGGGCATGGGGGTGGGAAGGTGTGAGGACATGCTACCACCTCAGGAGGGAGAGAAAGGCAGGGTGGTGATGGGCTCTGTGCTCCTTCACTTTCTTAGGTGGTCCAGAGAAGTACTTGGAGGAAGAGAACAAAAGTTCTGCTTCTGTCCTGCCTGGGGAGATCGATGACCTTCAGGATGCCCGGGCACCGACCATTGCCCAGCTGCTGCAGGAGAAGACACTTTACTCCTTCTCTGAGTGGCCTAAGGTGAGGTTAAAATGAGCACTGTTGGATTGAAGTGTTCCTGTGTAATCCTGCCCAGCAGTGGCTCACACAGCCGAGCTCTGCCTCCTGCTCCTCCACATGTGGCTCCCAATGGATGCTCTGACTGAGGTGCTCTTGCCAAGCCCCGGTGCCGTGGAGATGCTTGCCCCCAAAGCAGTTCCTTACCAGGCTGAGATCACCTGGGCTGGGCTTGGCTTTAATCCTGAGCTGACATACATGGGTCAGTCGTTCCAGTCTCAGCTTGTCACCATCCAATTCTGTTTTCAGGACCGTGTGATCATCAACCGCATTGACAACATCTGCCACGCCATCCTAAAGGGCAAGTGGCCTTCCTCCAGCCAGCAGTTCGAGGCCCAGAGCCTGCTGACAGCCCCAGGCGTGGCCAGCAATGCTGGCAGCAGGAGCAGCTTTGCTGAGTCAGAAGCCCCTGATCCCAGCTTCAATAATGGGGTGTTAATCTCACAGGTACAAAAGGTGAGGGGGTCCCTCAGGCAGTGATAGGCTCAGGACTCCTGGGTGAGACATTGCCCAGAACTGCTCAGGAGTTTCCCAAATGGGGCCTCTTGGTGCCATTCCTGGTGTATAACACATGGCTTAGTCCCTTCCCCTGAGGGCTCCTTGTGAGCTCCCCGTGCCCTCATCCCCTCTGCTCCCCTCATGGGAAGGCAGCTGTTCTTGGCAGCTCTACAGCCTCTGCAGAGCACCCAATATGGTCAGAGGGAAAAGGGGACACTGCCCTGGTATTTCAAAGGAAAAGGGTGCAGAAGGCATTGCCCTTTGAAGTCCCCAGCTCCCAAGTAAGTCCCAGTCCCCCAGTCCACAATGGTCATGTTGGACAAGACACAGAAGCTCAGTCTGGGCACCCCACCTGGCCCCCCTGCAGCTGGCAGAGCAGCACTCCTGCACCAGCCCCAGCCAGGGAAAGAGGAGTCAGGTGCCTGGGGAGAGGCAAAGGAGCCTGACCATTAGCTCAGTGCTGGTGTGAAAAGCTGTGGTGCCTGGGCAGTGTGGGAGCAGCTGTAACCCTCTCTGTGGCTTTGGTACACACAGGAAGGTTTCCTGAGCCCTGCCTTCACAAAAGACGAGCGGAAGAACAGGAGATCTTATGAATTCGAGCTGGAGAGAGATGCCAAACAGAGGAGCCTGGAGCAGCTGGCAGCAGCCCATGTCCACTCACCCATTGTGCTGAACGGCTGGCGGGACGCAGCAGTGGACTTGTCCAGAGCCTCTGATGGCTCCCCGGGGAACTCCTCTCCTTTCCCCCTGAACACAAACATGCCCAAGCTGGGGACTGTGAATGCCCTCCAGGGCTCCCTGGGCATGGACTTGTCTGGCATCTTACAGGCAGGGTTAATCCATCCTGTCACAGGACAGATTGTGAACGGCAGCCTCCGAAGAGATGATGCTGCCATGAGGAGGAGACGGGGCAGGAGGAAAAATGTCGAAGGCATGGACCTCATCTTCTTGAAGGAGAGGCCTCTACCAAACAGACTGCAGGTGGGTTGGTGCTCTCCCCTTTCAGATGGACCAGTGGGGTCAGCACAGTTTGTCTCATGGCCCAGCTGCTGCCTCCAAGCTCTGCTGCCCCTGACACTGCAGGACCTCCTTCAGGACAGCTTGGCTTGTGCAGGAGCAGATGCTACTCCAGGGAGGAAGGGAAGTTTTCCCTCTGGTTTGCAGCACTCTGGAGTGTTTGAGTCCTGCTGAGCGTTATCAAAAGCTGTTGTCTCACCTCAGGGGGTGTTTAGGATTAAAGAACATGAGGAAAGATCCTTGACTTTACTAGAGCTATGGCCAAGAGTCTACGGCACCTGTTCTTCCACTCTGGGGTCCACTCAAAAAAAAATGGAACTCTGGGAGCAAGGCCAGTCCCTCTAGATGGGTTTTAGGAGGGATCTGGGGGAAGTTGATCTTCCTGGTGATTAGGGTGTTTCCAGGTGAGTTCAGAAGTGTCTCCCAGCTCTCTCTGCCCTCCCTCCCACCAGTGCTAGGGATGGAGTGGAAATGTAATGTGGTGGTGGGTGGTGGTTTAAGGAACAGGCACTGGGAACATGTGGATTAATCTGTGTCATGGGAGCAGGTGACCCTCTTTGGGAGCTCTGCTTCTTGGGGTACACATGCATCACCACGTGGTGCTGATGGCTCTCCCTGCTCCTCCCTCCATGGCAGGATGTTCAGGAAGACCAGCCACAGCCCTCTCAGAACAGTCCCCTCCCCGATGGGCCGGTTGCTGCTACCTCAGCTCCACAGGCAGGCCCAGCTGCAGGCAGCCAAGAAAAGGCTGTCCCCAACAAGAGTCTCCTCGACTGGCTCCGGCAGCAGTCTGACTACACCCTCGATGTTCCTGGCTTTGGCACAGTAAGGGTGGCTGGCAGTGGCGTGGGGGTGTGGGGGTGTGTCTGTCTGTCTGTCTCTCCTGTGTTGCCCTTTGTGTTGGGATTTTTCCTGTAACCTGGCTTGTGGTGTTCATCAGGGCTGTTTGGGAGGTTCCTCACACTTCTGGGAGGTGGGCACAGTTCCCTGTACAGCAGGGAAAGGCACTTGCTGCTGGGAAACTCCTCTCCTTTCCTGCTGAACACAAACATGCCCAAATTGGAGACTGTGAATACTCTCTAGGACTCCCTGGGCATGGACTTGCCTGGCATCCTCCAGGACCTGCGTCCTAATGCCCAAGGTCAGTTCTTCAGCTGCAGTGCCTCTGTCTGCCCAAGGCACAATGTCTTCCAGAAGCCCCAAGGATGGGGACAGAAATAAGAAAAGGGATTTGGGTTGCACAAGGCTTGTCTATGTTACTCTTTTTCACCAGGGGTTATTTTAGGCAGTGCTGTTGTATTAAATAAGAAAACCTTCTGACTTTAAAAGCCAGACCAAAGTGTTCTCTGTGTTGGAGGCTGAAAGGCCATGGATGCTGTCAGAAAGCAGAGTGGCACAGAACAGTCTCTGTCATTCTTCCTGCTGTCTCATAAACCTCCACTTCTTGATTGGTTTGCTCCAAGTTTCAGCTTATTTAGGCTGTTAGACCATGTGATAGGCAGAGCATAGGCTGTGAAACAGAGTAGAAAGGAATGTGATGGTAATACAGAAAGAAATCTTGGTCCTGGAGTATTGTGTGCCTGAGGCAGGGATTCCCTGGAGCTTGGACTACAGACAAGCCATCAGCATTTTGGAGAGTTAGAGATGAGAGGTGAGGAGTCCAAGGTTTGCTTGGCAGGACGGACCTTGATTTTCAAAGTTCAGAGACACATCCAGCTGTGTGCCCAGGGCCAGACCCCCAAGAGCAGTCAGATGGTGGAGCAGGTGTGGAGGTGCCTTCCCACTCCTTCCCAAAAACCTTGCCTTCCAGGGGGTACTGGAGCTTGCCCAGTCTGCCCATGCTGCTGGTGAAGCTGTTGTTCCCAGCAAGCCCCCAGTGCCCCAGCCCAGCCATGTGGAATCTCCCTGTCGGGGATGGTGTCCTCTCTCCAGGTAGGATGGATTGGAAGAGGCTTTGGGGTACTGCAGCAGCTCAGCTCAAAGGACAAACCACCCCCAGGGCCTTTCCTGTGACTCAGGAACCCGAGCCAGCAGTAGTTCATTGCAATGCTCCATCCCTGCAGGCCCATGGACAGCAGGGCATGCAGTGGGTGTGCAGCAGCTCGGCTGTGACTCTGTAGGTTGCAGTTCTGAAGGGCTCTGATCCCAAAGAAACCCAGTGCAGCATCTCTGGTGGGAACAGCTGAAAGGAATGCAACACAGCACAGCTGAGCTGGCAAGAAGCAGGTGGCTGTATCACAGTGACACAAGTGGCACACACAGACCTGTTCTCTCTTCCCTGGCTGTAGGCTGTATCCCATTTACAGAAGCACAGAGAGGAACCTGCAACAGGCTGCAGCTTCAGGAGTGGAGGGGAGTTAGAAAGGGCTGAACCAGGCTAAGTGGGGTACACTGGAGACCCCTTTATACCTACAAAAATCAGTTGTGCTCATTTGCAAGCTGGTCCTCTGGCAGGGACCAGTTTGTGCTGCTGGGGCTGCTGTTGCCCCAATCTGCAGGGACCCTCTGTCCCTCCTGAGTTCCTGCTGCTCTCCTGCAGGGCTTGTAGCCAGCCAGGCTCATTAAGCCATCTGGTTTCATTAACGTTGTCTTGTTTGCACTGCAGAACTTTTCAGACAAGCCCAAGCAGAGGAGGCAGCGGTGCAAGGACCCCAGCAAGGTGGACATTAGCTCACTGACGGGAGAGGAGCGGGTGCCCGTGGTACATCAGGGTACCGGACGGCGGGTAAGCCAAGGCCTTTCTGTGCTCTGCCCTCAGTGCCCCACATGCTGAGCAGACCCTCAGCTCACCCAGTGTGTGGGGGAGAGTGAATCTAGAGGAGCTTATGGATGGGACAGAAGTCTGGAACACAGCTCTGATCTACTCTGTCTGTGACACCTGTGCCCGAGGGGACACAGACTGCGAAAGGAGTGACTGTCTCGGTGAAGTAAGGAGTGTGGGAGTGTCAGTCCTTGGAGGGGGCACAGACCCCTCAGTGACAAAGGGGTACAGCCTTTGGCTTTAAAGCCACCCTTAGCACAGCCCTTGCTGGTGCTTCCCATCCTGGATTTGATTGTTCCCCTTGAGTCCACTGTAATATGCCACAAACTGTAATATTGCTGTGCAAATATCTTTGGTTTGTTCCTCCTTATGAGGGGCAGGCCCAAGCACACCAATACCCATCCCATTGCTGGGCAGGTGGGAAGTGGAGGGTTGGAAGGGCTTTTTCTTGCTTTGTTAGCAAGGAGCTTGGATTTATTTGTCTGCAGTTTAATCTCCAGGGCACTGATGTTCACCTCTCTGAATGACAAGGGATCTTCAGGAGTACTTTCCACCCAAATTCAGTTTTTAAACACGTCTGGGACTGCAATAGGTCAGCAGGTGACTTGACATCAATCATATCTAAAACCAAAGCTAAAAAGTGAGGCAGAAAGAGGCTGATTCAGCCACATCTGTGTTACCCTCTCTTGCCCCCGTGCTGGCCACTAGACACCTGAGCAAGGTGGGGTTTGTCAGTTCTGAGCATGGCTTTTCTAGCTCTGTCCCCATCAGAGGGCAATGGGCTGGGCCACAGAGGCTGAGCCTGCCTTTTCTCCCTGGGCTGTGTGTCTGGAGGCATCAGGCACACACCAGGTCCTACAAAGATGTGTAGCAAGGGAATAGTCTCTGCCCCAGCCAAATCACAGCCCACAGCAAGGAGCTAGGGGAAGTGTAATCATATCTTTTGTATTATTTGACATAACTCTCTCTGCAATAGAGGTCATCCTTCTGCTGTGTTTTATAGTTAGGGGGAGCCACGGCACCAGCATTGAAGGAATTGCCAAGGTGGCTTGATGCAAACTTGGAGTATGCTGTTGCAGCTGACTGGGCTGACATTGTTAAGCTTTCAGTAAGTTAGAGCTTTTGGAGAAATCTGTATCATGTCATCTTTTCTTCCCCCTCCCCATCCCCACCCCCTTTCTCCAGTGAGGCTCCAGAGCTGCCATGCTGCACCTGGCTGTGTGTGGGAGGGCAGAGTGGCACAGCCAGGGCTGTGGGGCACACAGGGGTGGGTGGGGGTGTGTGCCACCCCTCTGCCCATGGCCAGGCCGAGGAGAGAGGGGGCAGCACCCTGGGAGTGGGGCCAGCAGCTCAGGGTGGCTGCCTGGAGAGCCTGGGGATGCTTAGGAATAGCAGGGGCAGGAGAAACGCCCCAGGAGCAGTCAGCCACCACAGGTGCTGGGCACACAGTGTGGACAAAACACATTCTCATGGGTCCAATTTTCAAAAATACCTTGGGATGATGCTTTTTATCAGCTCTGCAAACTCTGCCTGTGCAGCCATGGGCCCACCAAAGGCCCTGCAGGTCACCAGGCCTGGAGGGGCTGGCACAGGCAGGGAGAGGGGCAGGACTGAGCCTTGCCCACCACCTTCATCCCCCCTGCTCAGCACACCAGCCCCTGGCAGGTCCCCGGGCCCTGTCCTGTGGGCTGGCCTCATCCAGACTTCTCCTACAGTCCCTCTCTCCTGCTGCCTGTTCTGGGGGCTACGCTGGTTTGTGTGACACCCTTGCAAGGGGCTGGAGGGGTAACCAATTGGCCTAGAGGATTTTACTGCTCTCAAATTGGTTTTTAATTAGCACTGGAGATTTGGCATGGTGTGTCCCACTGCCCAGGAAACAGCTCTACGTCCAGACTGGTATCAGGGCACCCCCCTGGACAGCCAGCCTGGGGCGAGCTGACAGCAATTCCTTCCCATGGTTTGAGGGGACACTCTTTGCTGCGGGAGCAGTTGTGTGCCTGGCACTGCCCAGGCACCTCTCACGTGCCCTGCTCCAGCAGCTGCATCCCAAGAGCATTCCCATCCTGAGCCCCATCCACACCGAGCTTTTGATGAGTGTGTCTCTGTCCTGGTACAGGTGTGTGCAGGGTCAGTGGCTGCTTCTGGTGCTCAGGCCAGTGGGAATGTGGGACCGAGAGCCCCGTGGAGCTCGGGTTCAGCCATGGCCCCAGGCAGGTTCTCCCACGTGCCAGGGAGAGATTGTCCCAGAAGGTCCTCCCTCCTTGGGCAGAAGCTGCACTGAGCAGACTGCCAGGGGCATCTGATTCCTGCTTCTGCACTGCAGGGGTAAACAGGGAATCCTTTTCCTACCTAAATCTATTATTGGGAATGGTTCAATGTATTGGTGATATTGAAACTCAAGGGAGCCACTAAGGGAAATGGTTAAGTGTCTGTGTTGAGGATGCTGAAAAAGGGAGTTCTGAGCTGGGCTGTGGATCCCCCCACACTGCTCTGTGTAACCAGATGCTCTTGCCCAGTTCTGGTTGCTGGTTGTTAGTCCCATGTCTGAACACTCGGAAGAGCTTCCTGAATGTTTCCTGGCATGTCAGCAAAGCTCTGACCAGGAGCTCTTCAGACAGCATGTCCCCTTTCTGTGTGTCATCCCATGAGCTTTGCTGTCCTACAGAACATTGAAAATTTGTCCCTTCACCTCTCAAAGATGTGATATTTTCACTTATTGCTGAAGGCACAATCCGAGCTGGGCAGGCAGATGAGTAGGCAGCTGACACTACCCTGCCCCGGTGCTTCTGCACTGGGAACAGCTGGTGCTCAGGGCTGGGGTGAAATATGGGGTAAAAACTTGTTTCCTCTTCCCCTCCCTGAACATTTTGATGCTGCAGGATCCTGCCAGGGCAGAGCGAGGGTGTTCTGCCTTTGGCAGTATCCGCTGGGGAAAAGTTGTGTGTTCCTCTCCAATTCCATCTCATGTAGGCAAACCCCTCTGTGCTGACACCATCTGGGACACAGATGGGAGCCCAGACGGGGCAGGTCGCCTTGGCTGCTGCAGTAACTGTGGGGTGTTCTCTGTTATGTGTCTCATTTCCAGGGCTACTTACCCGAGAACAAGTTCAACCGTGTCCTGAGCGAGCCGGTGCTCCGGGACTCGGGGCCGCGCCGCAGGGGGAGGAGGCCCCGCAGCGAACTCCTCAAAGGGCCCGGGGTCGTGGCAGACTCTTCTTCTGGAATGGGACCATTGTTCATGAACGGACTCATTGCTGGGATGGATCTGGTGGGACTGCAGAACATGAGGAACATGCAGGGGATCCCTCTGACCGGGCTGGTGGGGTTTCCTGCCGGCTTCGCAGCGGTGCCCGCCGGGGAGGACGTGAAGAGCACCCTGAGCATGTTGCCCATGATGCTGCCGAGCATGGCCACCGTCCCCCAGATGTTTGGCGTTGGAGGACTCCTCAATTCCCCCATGACAACGACCTGTACTGCGACTGCCCCCACTTCGTTAACAAGCACAACGAAAGGCGGCACGGCCGGCGCCGAGAAGGGCGGCGAGGAGAAGCAGGGCAGCCAGGAGGGCAAGAAAGAGCCTCTCGACGAAGACAAGCCCGGCCCTAGTTCCTTTTCTAATCAGACAGAATCCGCAATAACTACCAGTAGTCCTGTAGCTTTTAACCCCTTTCTTATCCCAGGGATGTCTCCTGGACTGATCTATCCCTCCATGTTCCTCTCCCCTGGCATCGGCATGGCACTGCCTGGCATCCAGCAGGCCAGGCACTCCGAGGCGGCCAACCTGGAGAGCCAGAAGAGGAAGAGGAAGAAAGCAAAAGGGGAATCGGCAAACCCGGAGCCAGAAACTGTCTTACTGCCGGAAAAAGAAGCTGCAAACGGTCAAAACTGTGCGGAGCAGAGCCCGCCGCCGTCAGCAGAGAAGGAGCAGGATGGACCAGCAGAGGAGGAGCGCCAGGCGGCTCCTGACGCTAATTAGAACTGTTGTTTCATTGAAAAAAAAACACAAAAAGATTGTGGCTTGTGAGTTTCTTATCCCATAAACTCTTTGTTACTTCCCCTTCCACCCCGCTCCACCTTCATAAACCTGTGTTTCCATGAGTAATATTATCTACCTAATTCCCTGTCAGAAAAAACTCTGGTGACATGCTACATGTTAATAGTTGCAGGGTCTTGCCACTTTATTAGATAAACAGTGTTGTCTAGCTAGTATGGGAGGCACCAAATTCTTGTTCTGTTTTTCCAGTTGTTCATCCCAGCCGACGATAGCAAATCCAGTACTTGGTCACCCACCCCAAATTGCTCACTCCTTTGAGAAGAAAAAGCAGCAAAAAAAGCAAGAGCAAAAGAAAAGTCTTTCTCTCTTGGTCTCCATGCAGACAAGGGTATTTCTGTCTACAGCAACACTGAACGAAAAAGCCTCTTTGGGCTAAAAGCACAGCTATAGTAAGTGCTAATGTGTATTTTTGATTTAAAGTATTTCCCTATTTTATCATGGTTACTAGAATAGTAGGATAGGCAGAACTATATAACTAATGATTGAAAATGCATATATTCATTTCTTTGAAAGGAAAAGCATAACTGGTAGTTCTCTGATTTCTTGATCACCCCCACCTCAAAGGTTTGGAGACAAACTGCAGAGAGTGAAAAAACAATGTAGACATTCTTCTGTATTTTTTCAAACCAAAGTTTGGTTTTATGTTACGTGGAGTTTAGTTGCCCTTTCTTTCGTAGCTACAAGAACTTTTCAGCCTGAGCTGGAAAGGTTTTGCACACTTGCATGACTTCTCTGGGGTTACTGTACCTGTAGCTCCCAGTTCCTTCATCACTCTGCTGTCTTTGGTTCTCCTCTCTGGCGTTAGTTCTCAGCTATGGCATCACAGGTGCTCTAAAGGTATTTCTTTCCAGTCGCGAACAGGCCATGCCAACTTTAAAGCTTTTCCATGAACACTGAGGCTTCTTGAGTTTTCATATTCCTCACTCCTTACCCCAGAAGTGACGTCCTTTCAGCAGACACAGAGCAGGCTGTGGGCCACCTTCACTCCTTGGGGAGTCCTCTGAGAGGGAGCCTTAAGGCTTTCAGAGCTTGACCTGCTCCCTTTCTAGCACTGGGCCGTGAAGAGATGACTTTGGCTTCTCCCATTCCGTTTGCTGCTGAACAGTATTTCCAGTCCCTCGAATGGTTTCAGTGTCTGCATTTCAAGGGGACAGGTTTTCATGCCACCAGTCCCACCCCCGCCCCCAGCTCTGGGTACTGAGACTCCTCCACAGGCAACTCTCCTGATTTCTCCTTCCCCTCACTCCTCCTTTAGTTCTTCTTTTCACTTGGGGTTGTTCTTCTTTGCAGCTCTTGGTCTGAGACTTGAATAAAGCCGTGGTGGGTGCAGGGCAGGCTGGGGGGAGTTGGACATTGCTACTCATCGGTTTCACACTTGGGTGTCACAATTTACTGTATTTTTTACTTTTTTTTTCTGTTGCAGTTTTGCTAATTTATCGGATGGTCCAAATGTTTTGACATAACTATTTCAGTTTGCATTATTTATTTATGATGCTTTTTGTCATTGTCTTTTATACATTTGGGATTATAAATTATGTACATGTTAACATTAGCATCTCAAAGAAGTCTGTTACCCATGATCGAAAAAAGCGCTTGGTTTATATTTTCACAGAATTTATTCCCAGTTTCCTGGATTGGATGATTTTTTTTAAAGTATGTAATCAATCATAATGCAACCCCCCTGGATAATTAAATGTGTTCTATTTAATAACACTCTTGTAGCATAGATACTATATCACTATCAACAGATTTCTTAGAAATGCTGCTATCTCTATTTAACTAACATTTTGTTCAGTTTTTGCCTCCAGTGGAAGCAGAAAGGGTTTTTTCAGCTGTTAAATCCAAAATCAATATAATTTATTTATGTAAAAAAAAAGTCACGATTGATATATTTTTGAACCTTTTAAGTACTAACTTTGTTTTTATTCAGTGGAAGAACATGTACTTGCCCTAAATCCTTAAAATACAAATGCTATAAAACTTCATATATCTTCAAAGCCTTACTGTGAATGGATACAGAAATCTCTTCCAAGTTCATTTCTTGTTAGGGGATGGTTTTTCCAGGGTTACCTGCGTAAGGAACAGGGTTTAAAGTGAAATTTATTTAATTAGCCAGCATGCTCTATACCTTGTTCTTTCTTAGCAGACACGTATGCAATGTCTCTGGGTGTTTAGGCTTCTCTTTGCTACTTTGTGACCCTTTTGCAACCCGGTATACTCTGTGGATTATTTAGACTGTAAGGCATAAGTGGCTGCTTCTTCTTTCCCATCATATCCCAAACAAACGCCCAATTTTCACCGGTTTTCATGGCTACTCACACACATACATCCTTCACCAAATGTGCTAACAAAATAAACTGTCTGTGCTCTTGAACATGGATAAAAAGAAAAAGATTTAAAAGTCAGATTTTTATTTTTTTAATTTAGTGACTAGATGATGCTTATCTTTCAGACTTGGCAGAGCCTTGCTACAGATGTATATAATTTTTTTCAGCAAATATATGTGAATGTTTAATTCACCTGACTCAGTGATAAACGTGACTTGCCTTTTTCTCAGCATGACTCCGTTGAGAAGCTCCCAAACCCAGTGGCCTGTTCCCTGTGTTAGGCTTGCTCCTTGTGCCCTCTGTGTTACCCTGGGAAGGGTCCTTGCCTTTTCCTGCCTCTGCAGAGGTTACTGGGCTGAACCTTTGCTCTCACAGTGCCCTGGGGTCACTCACTGTGCTGTGGGAGTTTCCTTGCAGTCCTGCAGGATCCCAAGAGCAGAGTGAGCTCCAGGGCCAGTTCAAGCCCAGAGGACGTGCAGGGGCTCTCAGAGGGTGGGGGGAAGCCCAGAGACCTCCACAGTCATCACACACACCCAGCCCCAGCAGTTCCTGCCTGGCTTTTGTCTGACAGGACACAGAAGTCTCCTCATACATTTAGACAGGATCTCCAATTCCCCAGGTGGTTACAAAATATTGGGGAAGGATTTCCCTCAGCACTGACCTGTGGCTGGGGGAGATTTACCTGCCCCAAGAGCACATGTCCCCACTCTGGGCTCTTTGCAGGTACAGGAAAGGATTTGGGGTTGGAAATCTTAGCCAGCAGTGAGCAGAAGGCAATTTCTCTAATGACATTTGCTTTGCATTGAATAAAACTTGATCTTTTCAGTGCATTTTTGCTTTCCACCTCTTTGGAAGCCACTTTGGTGCCATGGCTCTGGAGCGTGGGCTGAGTCACAAGACCATGAATTCTCAATTCTTGCACCCTCAAACATTGGGCACATAACTACAGCACAGGTAAAGGCACCGTTCCTGGTCCCCGAGTGCCTCACATCCTCTGTGCCAGTGGCTCTGCAAAACTGGAGGAAGAGGAATCCAGTGTCTCTCTCATTCCTCTTCCCATCTGTCAGCACAGCATGCCCTGTACACTGGCATAGCAGGCCTGGGGGTATCATCCTCCCAATCCAGTGTGGTTTTTGGGGTGTTGGTGGTTTCATGGGGTGGCTGGAGGCCATCAGTGCAGTGCTGGGGTCACACTCATTCCTGTACAATTGAGATTTCACCTTAAAAGGTTTAAAACAATGCACGACCTCCAGCCCAGCAGGAAATCAGTCCACCCTCCAGGGGTATTTTAACTCGTGGAACAACTCCAAGCAGCACCAGTCCCTGGCTCCACTTGGCAGGGGTCTGAAGGGGACAGAGCCTGGAACTCAGTCCCAATCCCAGTGTGACCGAATGCACCAGTTCAGGCAAGCCCAGCCTGTGCCCTTGGAGGGTTTCAGGGAACAGCAGTGACCTGGACCCACTGCTGGGGCAGGTGTGAGTGTGAGCCGTGCCAGAGGGTCCAGCCCCTCTCTCCTCTCTCTGGGCTTTCTAAGCTGGCTGTGCTGTGTTACAAGCACAATTGTACAGGGAGGCATCGTATGGGAATGCCCTGTATCATTTGGAAAGGCAACATTTTAAAGGAAAACCTCACAGTGACTGTTTTTCCCCAGAAAACGGCAAAGATTTCTGATGGAGGAACAGATGCACAAAAAGCAAAGCTCAGTTCACCGCAAGGAGGGCACAAGTGTCTGGTCCTGAAGGAAGAAATAAGGCTGGGGGACTCATAGCCTCGTTATCCCAAATTAAACGTATTTCCTGGCTGTTCACGGCAGGCAGTTTGCTGTGCTCTGATAGCAAATCTTTTTCCAAACAGATTTAGGTGTTGGATTAAGGCTGGCTTTCCTGGGAAGTGGCGTTTTGGAAAGGACGGAGCTGAGCTCGTTCTGTGCCTGCCGCGCCTGGAATCCTGTGCATCCCAAGGACCGATCCCTGCGCTTTGCAAGGGGACATTGCCAGGGAAACCACCTCGGGATGTGCCTGGGGCGGGGTCCGAGGGGGCGGGATGCGGGATGCGGGATGCGGGATGCGGGTCCAGCCCCGCGCGGGTCCCTGTCCCGGTCCTGCGGCAGGACGGGGGCCCGGGTGTCCCCAGAAGGGACGGGGAAGGGGGCCCGGGTGTGCCCCGAAGAGAAGGGGACTCGGGTGTGCCCCGACGGGACGGGCTCAGAGCCGTGCTCGCCGTGCCCGGGCGCTGTGCGGGATCCACAGCCCTGCCCGCGGGTGTCCCCACGGATGTCCCCAGGGGTGTCCCCAGGGGTGTCCCACGGGTGTCCCCACGGTGTCGCGGTGCCCCGGCAGGGCTCTGTCCCTCGGATTCGGGCACTGGCACGGCCATCCCGGGCAGAGGAGCCTCGGCGGGCCCGAGCAGGTCAAACCCCACGCGTGTCCCGGTCCTGCCGGGCTGGCACGAGTGACACGGTGACAGCGACGGCCACGCGTGTCTGTGCGCTCTGTGTCTGTCTGTCTGTCGTCAGTCTTGTGTGTCCGTGTCTGTCCCTCTGTCCGGGCCCTCTGTCTGTGTGTCCGTGTCGGTCTGTCCGTGTGCCTCCGTCTCTGTCCCTGTCTGTCTGTCCCTGTCTGCCTCTCTGTTCCTGTGCCAGCCCCTGTCCCTGTCTGTCTCTGTCCCCTTGTCCCTGTCTGTCCCCACCCCTGTCTGTCTGTCCCTGTTTGTCTGTCCCCACCCCGTCTCTCTGCCCG
>WBMV01003759.1:217606-249193 GCA_013396655.1 Campylorhamphus procurvoides | reverse complement strand
ATGTCGCCTGTCGCAGGAGCCGCGTGCCCACCGTGGGCAGCGGCCCCATGGAGGGCAACGGCGTGTCCCTCACCCGCATCCTGCGCTCCGCACGCCTCAGGTGAGCACCCCGCACAGCTCAGGTGAGCGCTCCATCCCCTCAGGTGAGCGCCCCATCCCCTCAGGTGAGCACCCCGCACAGCTCAGGTGAGCTCTCCATCCCCTCAGGTGAGCGCCCCATCCCCTCAAGTGAGCGCTCCGCTGCCTCAAGTGAGCCCCCCATCCCCTCAGGTGAGCTCTCCATCCCCTCAGGTGAGCACTCTGCTCAGGTACAGACCCGCTGCCACTGCCCGTGCTGCCCTCGCAGGGCCCGAGGCAGCGACATGAAAGCAACAAACCCGTGGGTGTTACAAGGGGCAATTAGCTGTAAATAGATAATTTTCAATTTCAAGCCTTTGGCAAACCACCCCCGTGGGTTACCAGTTGTTTCCCCCACCGCAGTTTTTCCTCTCTGTAGTTAATTTGAGCACAGACAGCTCGGCGCGTGCCGTGGGCATCCCGATCCCGGTGGGATGGGTGTGTGTGTCGGGATTCAGGGCACGTCCCGGTGCAACCCTGGTGCCTCCCGGGTGTTGTGGGAGCTCAGCACTGCCCCTCTGCTCCCCTGCCCCTCCGACCCGGGAGGACAGAGCTGGAACAGCAGAGCTCGGGATGTTTCTGCTTCCATTTAAAGACCCTCTCCCGGATGAGCTGCTGGAGGGGGGTTGCCCGTTAATTACACCCGGAGCAAACAGGTTTTTGTGCAGGTAACTTGGACAGGCTCTTGCTTGTGGTTTTGGTGCCTGTTCTGCCTCCCCCTCGACACATGCAGAGCTGTGTGTGACTTTGCCTTCCCACCCCTCCCCTGCCCCACACAGCCATACTGGCAGCCTCTACATCCAAGCAGTGTTCCTGTGCCTTAAAGGTGGCCAAGGAGAAACCCCAGAGTGATAAAAGGCTAAAAGCTTACAATATGTAGTTTGGGAGTCTATAAAAATAAATTTTAAACCTACATAGTAGTCTAATCAGTCATTAAGAAGTAAATATGTTGCACCTTGGCTTTTTAAAAAATTTAGAATGGAAGTTAGTTAAAGCTCAAAGCAGACTTTTCTATTTCCTTTGAAGTTTAATTCAGTTTTTTAGCAAAATGAAGAAGTGGATGGACATGTCAAACCTACCACAGGAATTCCGAGAGCGAGTGGAGCAGCTGGAGAGAAATTTTGAAGTGTCAACTGTGATTTTCAAGAAGTTTGAACCGATATTTTTTGATATATTTCAAAACCCTTACGAAGAAACTTCTAAACCACAGCGAAGCAGGAAACAGAGGTATGAGTTTTTGAGATTTAATGTGACTTTTCCCTGGAAAGAGTTATACCCGATACAGACTTGTGAAAATGAAGTTCTGAAGGGATGGGGCCTCTTTGAGCCTGGCAGATTTGGTGATGTCACCTTCCACACCCACATGGAACTTCTGCCTTAATGAAAGGAGCTTGTCTGTGTTCCCTGCAGAGAGTGTGGCTGTCACTGTGACATCTCTGTAGTGAGAGTGTGCCCTCAGGGGTGAGGGACCCAAGCTGTGGCTCTGGGGGGTGTTTTTGGCAGCTCACCTGGGTTCTCTGGATGTGAGGGGGGACAGTTGCTCTGGTAAAATGCTCCAGCAAAGCTCCATGTCTACAGGTGGAGTGCAGTGGGGCAAGTTTTGCTGGGTGCTCTCTTTGTGTCCCTCAGAGCAGTTTCACCATGGCTTTGGTTTCTCCGTGGGGTGTTTGGAGCAATGTCTCACCTGGTCCTCCAGCTCCTTGGGTTTGGATAATTTCTATCCCAAACAGCATTCAGCAGCTGAGCTGTAGTACAAGCTGTAATTGTGTGTTCTGAAGGGATGACTGATGGTTTAATAAAGTATTTGGGAAAAACCATCACTGGAGTATACATAGCCCTTGTCATCTCACCATCTGTGGCTGCAGGAGGGTGCTGTGGGAGATGTGTCAGGATAGAATGGCAGGGTCAGAGGGCAGAGGCACCACTGGCCTGGAAATAGGGCTGGGAGGCTGTGAATGCTGTGCAGGATGCTCTGGGAGCTGGGTGGGAGGCCAGCAGCCAGGGAAAGCTGAAATCAGGACATGCAGCTTAGACTGTGCCTTAGTGTGAAAGTAAGACAACAGCTTGAGCTGTTACTCTGAGCAAGGAAATGGTGTGAAATTCCTACTGTGCCACAAGGTTCAGCCTCCTGGAACTGCAGAGTGACCTCTCCCTTTTCCTTGTTGCCAGGCGGGTGCCATGCAGTGCCAGAGATCTGTTCAACTTCTGCTGGACTCTCTTTGTGTACACCAAGGGTAGGCCTGCTTGCTTTAGCACTACATTCCCAGCTGTGCTGTGGTGGTGCTTGACGTGCTGTGCTGTCTCTTCAAGGTAATTTCCGTATGATTGGAGATGATTTAGTAAATTCCTATCATTTGCTTCTGTGCTGCTTGGACCTGATTTTTGCCAATGCCCTTCTGTGTCCAAACAGAAGAGATTTGCTAAATCCATCGTTTAAAGGTATAGTGGAGAAAGATGATTTACAATCAAACATGCTTTGTTCTCTTGGTGTTTTTGAAATTAAGTTGAAGATTGGTTGTCTTCCCCGCTGCCCCTCTTTCTCAGGCTTGCCAGTGGAATTCCACACTCCAGAGATCAGAGGCCCTGCAGAGCCTCCCTGCATCATTGCCACGCTGTGTGAGCTGCACGACGGGCTCCTGGTGGAAGCCAAAGGCATCAAGGAACACTACTTTAAACCATACATTGCCAAGCTGTTTGATAGGAAGGTACATTCACCAGTTTTGTGAAGTGCTCTGTGAAAGTCCTGCGGGTCCCTCAGGGAAGGGTGTGGATGAGCAAAGGAACTCAGGCTGGGGCAGGTTTTCTTTGTGTGTGTTTTAGCAGTAACAGGATTCACTCTCACTTTTAATGCTGTGTGCTGTAAGGTCTCCTCAGTTTTGGCTTTTTATGTCTGTGGGGAATCCTTGCTTTCCTTTCTTGGCAGTGTGAAACTGAATTGTGAAGGATGGTGTTTTCTCTGGGCAAAAAAAAAGTGATCTCCTTATGAAATAATTCTATGAGTTGTCTGTCATAGTAGTGTGGATCTGCTGCTTGCCTTGAAGTTGAGCATGCTTTGAGCATTCCTGTGGAAGGAAGAGGTTAAGGTCACAGGTGTATGAATTGTTCTGTCTGGTTTTGATCCTGGCAATGTTTTCCAAGCTCTGTGGAAGTTTCTGTGCAGTTGTTTGTCAGGTCAGCCCCTAACCTGGCAGTGAACAGGGTGCTGCATTGCAGGGCTGTGTCTGAAGAGTGAGTTTATCTGGAGCTTGGCTCCCATTGGGCTTTGTCCTGCTCTGTTTATCTTGCTAATGACACTGTAACCTTCTGACTAGGACAAAAACCAAAAGGTTGAGTTATGCACCTCAATCTCATTTCCTTTTTGACTAAACCCATCATGCCCTCACACTTGGAACAGTTTTGATTTTATTATGTAAGTTATTTCTGCTTTTTATTCTTAGATCTTAAAAGGGGAATGTTTGTTGGATCTTTTCAACTTTACAGAAAATAGGTAAGTTACAGCTTTTATTCTTAATCGTGGGACTTTGTTTCATGTCTAAAACACTGGCCTTTGTGTCCTAAATCTCAGGTTGTCCTGTTTCTTTATCTTACCATATCTAAGGGGGGTTTGATTATTTGACCACCAGAGCTGCTCTCTGGCTGAAATGCTTTCTGGATCCAGGATATGGCCAATGTCAGGGGTTCAGCCTGCAGAGGTTCTTCCTGGATGTCAGGTTTTTTGGTGCTTGCTCTGATTTTCTGGTGACTGTAACCTTTGAGTAATTAATACAGATCAAAACCTTGACTCCGAAGTGCACAGATGTGTTTCTGTACACATGATGCCTAAGTAGGGAAGTTCATTTATCAAGCTCTATTTGAATATATGAATCTGTGGATGCAGCAGAAGGACTTAAAAGAGAAAGAAGCAACAATTCCAAAAAAAAACACAAAAAAGAGGTGGAGTGTTTCTGTGGGAGTCAGGTGTAGTTGTTCAGAAACTTTCTGAATTCACTTCTGAAAGCTAATTTGAATGCACAATAGGAAGAGCAGCTGCTTGTCCTGGATCCTTTACAGTTTTTGGGTTTTTTTCCTTTTGCAAAAATACCTATTAATTTGTTTTTGATGGGTGAGCTTTTAACTTGCTGGTTTGCTTTGGGAATTTTGAGCAAGGACTCAGTTGTTTTAACAGTGTAGATAAGTTTCAACTGAGATATAAACCCGTGTTTCCGTGATCCATTGAACATGGAATTCAAGTTAGTATTTCTTCTTTAAAATTAATGATATTACATGCAATAGACCCTGTTCTTTTGCAAATAGCCTGACAGCTAAAATAACCATGGAAGCCTCTTGGGGTTTTTTCTTTTTTTTTCTTTCCTTTTTTCTTTTCCACTTTCTTTTTTTTTCCCTCAAAGACATGGGGAAGGTGAAGCTGTGATACAGACAGATTTCCTGTGGGCTTACAGAGTAATTTGTGTCATTAATACATTATGTTCCATTAATATATGTGGTAGCTGGGACTGCCTTCCTGGCCCATGGAAAAGCTGCAAGGCAGGATTTATTGTTGTGAGCCATTACTAATTTTTATCCAAAAGTTCCATTCTGCTTCCCAAGTATAAATTTCAAGCTTTGCAGCCATGGTGAGATTAAACATTCCTGTTTTCCAATTTGGGTAGCTGGAATAAAGCAAATAAAGTATTTATTTGGTTTCACAGCTAGCTAGCTCTTCATTGTTCCTTCTGCTGCACCATTAGGAAAATTGTGGGCTATGGAGTGGCAAAACTAGAAATGGAGCTGAGCTAGGTGGGTGCAGCTCCCCTTGGTGTCCTCTCTGTATACACAGATTTAACCTCTGCTCAGCTGAGCACTTCCAGACTGGTTTATTCACAACTGGGGTGGAAGCAAACTTGGGTTTTTTCCTCGTCTAACTGAGAGCCAAGTGTTGGTGGTCACTTAGGAGGAAGAACGATCCCTGCAGTGGGTCCTGGAGAGTTTTGAGTGTGAAGGCAGGCAGGGATGAGCACAGGCAGGTTGGTGGGGAGGTGGAAGCAGCACTGCTGCCCAGAGCATGGAGCACTTTGAGCCCGTGTTGGTTTGGGTTTGTATCTGTGCTCCACAGCACCTTCTTTGTTTCTTCAGCACTTAATTTTGGTATCAAAGCTGGGCTTCTCTTTCAGCAAAGCACTGAATAAAGAGTATGAAGAATATGTTCTGACTGTGGGTGATTTTGATGAGAGAATTTTCCTGGGAGCTGATGCTGAAGAAGAAATTGGCACTCGGAAATTCCCTGCAGAGGCGCTGGTAGAGAAACCAGCAGGAAGAGCTCCTGTGGAGTGTCACCTGCAGCAACACTTTGAAAAGGTGATTCATTTAACCCATCAGTCTCACTTGAGTTTTCCCATCCTTACACACTGAATTATGGAGGTGGCCTGGAATTTCTTGAACTTCTTCCTGAGAGGAGGATGGTGAATGCCATTTGCAGGCTTCAGTTCTGGCTTGCTAAGGAGAAATGGTGATGCTGCCCTTCCTGGGGAACTGGAGGAGAACATTTTCATGTGTACACCTGGGTTTGACCAAGAAAAATCAGTATGTAGTTAATAGCTAAATACAGTTTTGTTCAAGTTCCATTTATATTCCATAATCATCCCACAAAACCTTCACACTGCATTCAATTATTTGTTTCCCCAGTGTTTCCTCTTTTAGAATAGGAAAAGTCAGCTTTTTTACTCTTCTGTGGAAAATAACATTAACGGCATAAACCTCCCCAAAGTCTGTCCCTCCATTACAAAAAGCTGCCTATAAGGAGAGTTTAATGAATTTAAGGAAGTTGGCATGCAGGAAAAGGCTTGATCACTTTTGGATAAGAAGGAAAATAGTGCTGGCTGTGTGAAAGAACCATATGCTGTTTGACTTACATGTCTATTAAAAAGTAAGAATTCTTATTCCAAGATGCTAGTGGTGGTGTAATTGAATCCTATGGCTTAGCTTTTTCTCCCCAAATGTAAGTGTATTTTATATTCAGGAAAATTAAAGGCAGGGATTTGGAGTGGGTTTTATCAATTCAGAGCTTCAGTTTCCCCAATATAACAATATTGTTATTTATCCATAATGACTGCAGGCTTAAGGTTTTCTCCTTATTTGCTGTGTGTCTTCAGAATGTTTGTTCTGGTAATTAAATCCAAAAACTTTGTGTCACTTCCAGAGAGTAGGATACAAATAGGTAAGTGCAGTCCATGCAGCTCCATCTGCTCAGTGATGCATCATCCTTTGGATAAAAGAAGGCTCGAGGCATATTCCAGGGAATATTTTCCTGTGAACCTCTCCTGTGCAGCTCTGCCACCCGCTCCTTGTGTCACCCAGCCAATGCAGTCAGGGACTGAGAATGGAAGGGTGTGCTGTATTTTTCAAAGTTCAGATGATCTTAAAAAATTGCAGGCTTTAAGATCTTGGGTCTTGATTTACTGTATTTTAATTTTAAGAACACTTTGAGTTAATTTTCGTCTGCTTGAGGATTTGTTGTGTTTTGTATTTATGGAGTCCTGGGAAAGCTTTGGCTCATTTTCAGCCAGTTCTGAGCTCACAGGTTTGATGAAGCCTCACTTGGTGTGCTAGTGGTGTAATGTTAATCTTCAGAGGGGTTTTGCAGGAGATGCTGATTTGGAAGGTTGTGTTGGCTGATTTCCTTGTTACCTTTCTCTCCCTGACAGAAAAGCTCCTTTGCCCCCTCCACGCCCCTGACTGGGAGGAGGTACCTGCGGGAGAAGGAGGCCGTGGTGACCCCGGTGGCCTCGGCCACGCAGAGTGTCAGCCGCCTGCAGAGCATGGTGGCCGGGCTGAGGAGCGCGCCCAGCGAGCACCTCGCTGCCATCTTCCAGTGAGCATGGCCCCTCAGCCCTCCTCAGGCACACTGACTGGCCTTGGGGCTGTTTGGGGTTGGGGCAAAGGGTTTAGCTCTGTGTGTCTGTATTGTCTCTCGCTGAAAGATCTGCTGTTTTCTGGGTGATCTCATCTGGAGAAGCATGGCTGAACACAACCCCCATCTGATTTGTCACCACCCTTGTATTAATGGGGCCTCAGCTTTTGCTGCTGTTAATTTATCTGTTTGTCTGCTTGAAAGCCAAGTGCCTTTTTTGTTTATTTGTTTGCATTTTAAACAAGTACACCTCTGTTAAAAGATAATGTAACTGTGTTGGCAGAGGTTTTGGAGGAGGGCAGAAGTGTTAGAATCAACAAGCTGTAGTGTTGGCCTTTGAGCTGGGAAGATAAAACTGAAAGCAGCCTACAGGCTCCCCATTTCTCCTTCCTACTGTTTCAGGGTATCCTAATCTGACTCTATAGCACATGTGTAAGCCTTGCAGTGACCCTAATTACTGTAGTGCTGATCTCTCCTGTGTTTGTCACATTGGTTGTTCTGGTGCCTGTTCCCTGAGCACTCTTCAGCTCACTGGTCTCCTCCCTGAGCCTAGCTCATAAAAAGTCATTGAATAGGAAATACCTGTAAAATGCTGGGTGTTTGCTAAACATCTGCACATTAAGGCCTTGCTGTGTTATGGTGTAAGGTCTCCAGACATGTTTTTATTAATCAGAATTGACATTTAGTATTAGTACTTAATATTTGAAGTGCAAAAGTATTGGTTTTTAAAGTAACCATCATAAATAGGTGAAAAATAATACTTGTAATTCTCATCTTTGTAGTAACATATATTTTTAAAGTTTTCCTAGCACTAGTTCTTAGAAGTTTACAAATGCTCAGCAGGATGCAGTTTGTTTTGAATGTTTCTTTGATTGTTTTTAAAGGACTGATATTATTAATATTACACAATTAAGACATTAAGGTGTCTGCAATCTCTAATGAAAAATGTCTTTGTTCCAAGTAATAAACCAGTCCATCAGCAGAGAGGTAAATACTAAAATGGGAAAAAGAAGTGAGTAAACCTCTTAGTCTGTAGTGAGTTGTGATGAGTACTTTGCTCATACTGGGCATGAGTTCAGCAAGCCCTAAGATATGTACTGTGTGATTGGGAGAAATGGGAGAAACTGCAGTTTGGACTGTGTAATATGTGCTTTTCAGTATTTTCTTTTTCAAATTAAAATTCCATGGAAACAGCTCTGAAGTTAATTAGAAGGCTCTGTTAAAACAGACCTTAGTTGATTTCAGGTTTAGCTTTTCAGAATAGTTTAGTGTCTTAATTGACATCAGTCATAAGCCACTGTCCTCTAAAGCAGTTGCTGGAAGGTCTCGAAGCATTCAGAGAGAGCATCTCCAGCCAGATTGTCTGGCCCATTTCTAAGACAGTGACTGTGTGGAGTCCATCACCTTCTCTCTGTCTTGGTAGTAAATGCACTCCAAGCTTTTCTGTGCTCCCTCAAGCTGAGCCTGGCTTGGATGGTCTCCTGGGTGCATTTGGCTGGCAGCCTTTTGCAGCATCCTTACTGCTGCCTTGCTCTTAGCAGATACCTTTTTCTCCTGAGTGTGCTGCTGTAGCTGTTCCTTTCTCCTGCTTTTCTTCCAGGATTTACACAGTCTCCCTAACCTTCTTAGGAGAGGAAAAATGGACACTATATTTGTGTGTGTTCTGTGTTTTCCTGTCTGTGTAATACAGGTTTGTTATTGCTGAAGAGGAATGCTCAGTATAATTAGTTTGTTGTTGCCTTTGAAGTTGTTGGGGCTTTTTTTAAACTGGATATTAAATTCTTTAAACAAGGTTTTCTCTTTGCCTTCTGCTTCAGGTCCTGTGCCCGCAGCCCCATGGAAAGCATCGTGAGCAGAGTGAAGGAAATTGGTGAGACCTTCTGCTGCAGCTACACCCAGTCAACAGATGAGCAGCCAGGATCTCATATAGGTATGGAGTGAAGGGCATGGCATGTTTCAGAGTACTAAACCAGGGTGCATACATATGCTCTTGTCTAGGTGTTTAATGCAGTGGTGCTGGGTTTGTCCCAGAACATACCCAAGCAGAAAACTGCTGCTGTCAAACAGAACACAGTAAAAAATAAAGCTTTATGACAGAGTAAACTCAAAAGCTGCAGTTCAGACTGGGATAACCAAGAGATCATGGAAAAGCAGCTCTTTACAACAAGTGTAAACTTGCATTCTTCTTGGCTTTAAAATTTAAAGGAAACTGAATACAAATAGAAAAATATTATTGCAACATTGCAAAAATACATCAGAGGAAATACTAAAATAAATAATCCTTTAAAACATTTACAGTATTTCATGCTGTGCTTGGGACTAGTGGATTTCTGAACATGCTCCTTCAGTTTGAAAGGTGTGTACACACACACTGTTTTCTTAGATGAGGACAGGTACTGGTCAGTTTAGTCTTAAGACTCTGCCAATGGCATTGGACTTCATCTCTGTTGGTTTGAAATTTCAGATTTTGCTGTAAACAGATTAAAACTGGCAGAGATCTTGTACTATAAAATCTTGGAGACTATAGTGGTGCAAGAAACACGGAGACTGCATGGGAAGGATCTGACTGTAAGTAACAAACTGGTGAAAGAGTAACTGTTTCTCAGAGTTTGTCTTCAGGCAGTTCCAGAACAGAGCACTGTAAAGCACTCTGTGTATACTGTTAATATGAAAAAGGGGAAATACATGGGAGGTGCCTAAATATATTTTTTCTACTATTAAAACCAGTGTAACTGGCATAACTAGCCATCTGAATTTGTGTTGCCTTCCAGAATCACAACTTTATGGACAGATGACTTTTATTCTCTCCTTTATCCAATGAATAATATCAATACTTAATGTTAGGCAGCACTACATTTGCTCTGCACAATATGGGGGCCAGTTTATTTGTCCATAGTATGCAAAATGTGATGGGTTTGGTGCTGGGACTCTACATCTAGCCTTCTAAATTTCCCTGTAAAAAGAGGAGGTTGTGGATAGGGGGATAAAAGCAGGTTCTTTCACAGAATTCCAGCTTCCCAAAGGTGAGATCACTGCCATTCTCTGTGATCTTCCCAGGCTCTCCTGGAGCAGGATCTCTTCCACCGCTCTCTCATGGCCTGCTGCCTGGAGGTCGTGCTCTTTGCCTACAGCTCCCCTCGCACCTTCCCCTGGATCATTGAAGTTCTGGACCTCAGGCCATTCTATTTCTATAAGGTAAATAAACACTGGCTCAGGACAGTATCTGTATTAGAAATGTCATGTCACTGGATTGAGTGGTACAGGGTGATGCTCTTCCTCCCTAGGGAATCAGGTAAGAGAAGGACTGGTGTTACTGTGCACTCTGCCTCTTCTAGGCTCTGTCCTGAAATAGATTACCTGGAAGATGTAATGCCAGAGCTGAAACTGAAGCATAAAGCAAAAAAAAACCCATTTTGTAAATGGTACTGACCTGTAACATACTGCTGATCAACTTTTAGTTCTTAATCTCTATGCACTTTTAGTAGACTAAGGCATTCAAATGTATTTTGTTGATACTCTTACTTATTGGTGGCAAGCTGTGGTTCTGAAATAGCAATAATATTCTTTATTGCCTTTGGCTGAGACTATTTATCCCAGTCTCACTTTGTTAAGTTGCTTTTTTTCCCCTCTATGTAACTGAACTTAAAGTACACCCAGGAGAAGAGACTCTGTTTCTACTCATTTTTTTAAACTCATTCCCCTCAACCCTAATGTAATTTGGTTTTTTTTTTAATTACTTCAGTCCTTTTATCATCTATCCATATGCCTCTGTTTTTTGCTGGACACCTCACAGCCTACCATGGTTAGTCCTGAATAAATCAGATAGTTCTATTTAGGTGACAGCAATCAAGAAATGGAATCCTTTGGAAAAGCTCCTTTATATTCTGTTCTCCCTTCTTCCATTTCTCCTCAGCTGTAGGGCAGTACTGAAGCTGAAACACATCTGCTAGTATTGCTGTGGGTGTTGGTACCCTCCTTCAAAATGAAATGCACTGGTGCAGATCCAACTTTGCAGAACAGATTTATGTTTGATTTTAATTTTCTCTGCTGTTCAGTGTATATTCTTGCAGCACTCTTACTTGAAAAAAATTGCCATCATAAAGACTTCACAAGACAGAGACTTGTGACATTTGTAACTTTGTTCTCCAAGTGCTTAGTTTCTGTAGGAGGAATAACTAAAAATATCAGTAAGTCCTCCAGGCAATTTTTGTGGCATTTCCATCTCTGGAGCCTTAGAAAACAGTGTGAATGCTGGTCTGACAGGAACAAAATAAAGTGGATCTTGTGTTGGAGCATGGGAGGGGGTACAGTCCTGCAGGGGACCAGTCAGTTCTGTTCAGTCCCCACTTGTCCATGTTAAGGGTTCTGAAAATTTCCTAAATAAAACTTCAAAGCAGTGGTTCTCAGCCCTTTGTGTCACGGGCTGCTTGTGGGAAGGGCAGGAAGGCTGGAATGCCTGGGCTGCCACGTGCCCTGCTGAGAGGCTGTAGCTGTTCCTGCCCCCTCAGGGCTGCAGAACTGCTGTAGCTGTTCCTGCCCCCTCAGGGCTGCAGAACTGCTGTAGCTGTTCCTGCCTCCTCAGGGCTGCAGAACTGCTGTAGCTGTTCCTGCCTCCTCAGGGCTGCAGAACTGCTGTACCTGTTCCTGCCCCCTCAGGGCCGCAGAACTGCTGTAGCTGTTCCTGCCTCCTCAGGGCTGCAGCACAAGCAGAGGGAGCTCTGTGTGCTCAGGGCTTTCATTCTGTGCATGCTTAGCAAGGGGAAGTGAGGGACCTAAAGAAACCCTGGAGGGAGTTGTTCTGCATTGCTGGCACACCTGCTGTCCACTTCCATCTCCTGGGTTGCCCTTGGGAATGGGGCTTAAAAAAAGGGATCAGAAGAGGGCTGGGGAAGATGAGGATGCAAGGAGAAGGCTGGAGCACTCCATATTGAGGTTTCAAACAGGATCCTGAAATAAGTAACAATTTGATGACATTCAATATGAGCAACCTGACTTTGCTGTGTGTGTGTGTGATTGCCATCAGGTGATTGAAGTGCTGATTCGGTCTGAGGAAGGACTTTCCAGAGACATGGTGAAGCACCTCAACAGCATTGAGGAACAGATTCTGGAGAGTCTTGCCTGGACACGGAACTCGGCACTCTGGAGTGCACTCGAGGCCTCAGAAAACAAAGTCCCAACCTGTGAAGAAGTATGTGATCTGCTTTCCTTTCATTAGGAAATTCATGTTCTTTTTCTCAGTGCTACAGAGGAAACTGTACAAATGAGACAATTGCTGTAGAAAATCTTCTCTTAATAGATTGGCACAAAGAAGGGAAATTCATTTGTTATCTTACACTGACATTTCTTATTTCTCAGGTAATATTTCCCAGTAATTTTGAAGCCAGCAATGGAGGAAGTGGGCTTGGACATTTGCCTATGATGCCATTGTCTCCCATAATTCATCCTCGAGTCAAAGAGGTTCGAACAGATCTTGGTGGGAGTTTAAGACGGGGTATGTTCAAGGTTTCTGATGTGATCTGAATGTGTGAGTTTAGGAAGAGGGGCTCTAAACTCCTTTGTAATTGCAACAAGCAGTCTTGAATGTGAGTTAAGCACTCAGAATTGTGAAGCCTCTTACTTGATCAAGGGAAGGTCTGGATGCACTCAGTGAAGCCAGTGCTGTGTCTCACTGGTGACAGACACAGTGACAGACAGTGGTGCTTCCCTTCGGGACTGGAGCAGGTTTTGCTGCTGGTTTGATGCCAGGCAGACATTACTCTCAGGTGGGTTGTCATATAATGGCTTATTGTCCACTGATGTTCAGATTTTTTCAGGGTTTTTTGGCTTTTTGTTTGTTTGTTATTGCTGAGTTTGACTGGATTTTAGGTGACTTTTTTTGGGTTTTGAAGAAATGACAGGTCCATTTATTCCTGCTTCCTAACAGAACTGTTTTTGTGCAGGAGGGGAGGGCAATACTGTGCCTGCAGTATTCTGTGCTCTGAAGAACTTCTTGCAGATTCCTGGGTCTCACAGAACTGTCTCCTGACAGTGAGGGTGCAGAGGCAGAGCCAGCACTGCTGCTTCCTTTGCACACTCCCCTAGTCAGGAATTATTGCTTTCACTGTACCCCAGACACTGGTCCATATGTCCTTGAAGGTGCACCATGGACTGATTGGTTGTGTGATGTTGTCTCCCTTTGTGTTTTTGGCAAATTGCAGGGCAAAATTGGAGTTTTTTTAACACTCCTTAGGGAAGAGATGTACAAGCAGTTTGTGTAGGTGTTATGGTTCATTGTTTGATGGAATGGGAAGCAACTTGGACATGGTGATGGTGTCTTACATACCTGTGTAAGAGCTGTGTGGGGTGTGACCATCTACATGAGAATCTGATACCAGAGGCTTCTCCTAACTTCAGCTGGAGAATGGTGGGGATTGGAAATGTTTATTTGCCCCTGGTACCAAGAGAACCATCTAGACAGAGTTAGAAATAGGGTCTCCAGTCTTACCTGGCCAGTTATCCAGAAAGTTTCTTCTTTGTGGGAGATGGGAAACTCCTGTCACTGGTACCCTTGCAGTCTGCAGCAGAAATGCAAAAAGCCTGTGAACAGAAGCCTGTACATTAGTGCTGTGTACTTCAGTCTTACTACTGGAGTAAGTATTTGAAAGCAAGAGAAAAGCCTGAGAGGAACCAGGGGTGGGTGAGGGTGGAGGCACCTGAGTTGGGTCAGTTTAGAGTGGGAAAGCCTGAACATGGAGAAGACAGCATGTCCAGGGAGTGTGGTCAGTGTTGCTCTAGAGGAATGTGTCCAGAGATGGAGCACTTGGAAATATTACTGATTGCTAACCAGACTGGAGTATCTGTGATCCTGTGTGTTCCTCAGTCTGTGCAAATTGGTTTGGTTACTGGGCTTCCATGTGATACCTGGTGGTAAAACTGTTGTCTGGGATGACTGCAAAGTAAAAGCAGTCAGACTGTAGGTCTTGTTTGTATCACCTGGGAACAGTGAGCTCTGAGAGCAGGGCTGAACTAGAAGAGGTCTCTGGTACTCCAGTGTTGCAGTTGGAAGGTAACCTTTCCCCTTCTCTGCAGAAGTATTCCCATTAAGCTGCTGCTCATAAGGTTTTGCTGATTTTTTTCTTTTTCCTCTTGGCCCACCAGACATGCAGCCCTTGTCCCCAATCTCAGTTCACGAGCGCTACAGTTCTCCTACAGCTGGAAGTGCGAAGAGAAGACTCTTTGGAGATGACAGCCCCAGGGAAATGCAGATGGACAAAGTCTTAACCAAAGGCACCAAGCTGACAATTGCTCCAGCATCAAGCCTTGGTGCTGAGAACGTGTCAGTGTCCCCTGGGCAGACAGTTCTGACCATGACAACCACCACGGGACCGGGGAGAGGGGGACAGAAGGTCACCATCCCACTGCACGGTACGAATTCTTCCTGCTCTGCTTTTCTAACAGATGTTTTCTGGACTCTTAAGATCTTCTTAGGCCAACCATGCACTTTAAACATGTATTGCTTTTTCCTTTTTAAAGAACACTCACTTTGTCAACAACAAAAAAAAAGCTTAAGTTGGTACTGACACCTTGGAGATGTCTGATCCCTGACAAACATCCTGAGGATTCCGAGTCAGGAACAGAGTTGTGGAGTTGATGCTTCTTCCAGTTACACCTCACACAGATTAAGCAATGCTTTGGTTCTCAGCTCCAATAATAATTTACTGCAATTTGTCTTACTTTGGTCTGTTATAATCTTAAAAGGCTCTGGAATTTCTAGATGAGGGTTACATGCTAACATTAGGAAAATACTGGGAGACTTTTATTTTGTTTAAGTTGTGTGATGCTTGAATATTTCTGAAAATTATACATGAACAATGAGTTTTATAGCCATTTTTAATTTAAAAATTTGGTCTATAGTTAAAGATTAAAAGAAAAAAATCTCCATTTTTCATGTTTAAGGAGATTTTCAGCAAGAGAATTTGGCTGCTGAGGAAACTAATGAGGACTGTGTAGGACATGCCCTTCAGTTTGGAGAATAATTAAGNCCCCCCCCCCCCCCCCCAAAAAGAGTGAAACACCATGACAGAGACTGTGATTTCTTTTAAACTTTGTGCTTTCAGATAGTTTTAGTAATGATCATTCACATTCATATTCTTCCTTTAACCTTACCAGAAATTTGATTTTTAATCATTTCTGAGGGTTCTGAGGGACAGTCTTTTTAGCATCCAGTACAGAGGGTGAGATGTCTTTAGTATGAAGTGCTGGTGGATGAGTTTGGTTGGCAGTTCAGCTCTGCAGCAGGAGGAGAGCAACCAGTTTGTTTCTGGCTGTGTCTCCTCTCTGCAGGTATTGCCAATGAAGTGGGTGGGATCACCGTGATCCCCATTTCAAAGAATTCAGGCCAGCCCTGCAGAGTGGAGGCCCAGGCTCCCTGCCCCCCTCAGGGGGACCCAGCCCAGGAGGGACAGGTGGCAGCAGCCAGCAGACCCAGGAGGACAGGCTCCCTGGCACTGTTTTACAGGAAGGTAAGTGTTGTTCCTCAGAAACTCTGCTGTCCCTCTGCTCGTGGCCATGCTGAGACCTGTCCCCTTGTGCAGGTTCCACTCCCTTTGAATCTTCATCTGCCTCTCCTTTGGTACCTGCAGTTCTTACACACCTTGAAGGAGAATGGGAAAGATATGAGTGTTGCAGGGAATCCAGTTTTCCCCTTCCGATTCCTTTTAATTAGGAGCTTCTATAAATAACTGTCAAAGACATATTAGCAGTATTTTCTTTTGTCTCATTTGACTGCTTCCCACATCTGCAAGGATTAGACATATCAGAGTGGAGATGATTCTTCTGTGCCTTGCTCAGTCAAAATTGCACTGCTGTGGCTCCAGCATCTGGAGATTCTCATTTGCCACTTTGAGGCCTGTCTGGTCGGGCTGGTCTTGCTGGGCTGGGGGCTCAGAAAGCAGTGATGAATAACACACTAGCTGAGGCTTTCTAGAAAGAAGGAACTTAGTGAAATAATGAAGGATTTAAGGGGCAAGTTAAGACCTGGGTGTGCTTCAGAGAAACTTCAGATGACTTACTTGTAGTTACCTTCATTTCCAGTGTGGGGTGTGTGAGGGGTCTTTGGAGGAGGCAGGGTAACTTGGTCTAAAAGACTACAGAGAATTCATGCCTAAATTAATCTCTCAAGAATATTAGAAGATTGGGTTTTCCCTGTTATTTTCTTACTAGAGAAGTTATTTTTAGAGGTTTTCCCCTTTGGGGGTATCTGTATTAAAACACAACCTGGAAAATTCTACAATGAACAATCTTTAAGGGACATTTTAATACAGAAACTAATTTTTGAAACACCTGTAAGCCACGTCCTGTGTCTGAACTATTGGTTCTTTAATTGTGCTAGTGACAGTCTGTCTCCCTGAGAGTGGATTCAGAATTGATTAGCCAGCTGCCAGGAGGGAACATTGCAATTTGGAACGTTTACTCTCAACTGGGGAGTACTTCAGCTGTAGCCAGGTATTTGACCAACCACGTAATAGGCAACCTATTCCTCTTACTTATGAAGAACTGAAATCTTGGCTTCAATTTGTCTTTAAATTTTGACCTTCCATTTACATTGATCATGACATTCACAATGATAGTTTCTCCCTACTCTGCTGTCTTGCTCCTGTTCAGTACAGCAAGTGAAAATAAACGAACCTCTTTCTGCTTTCCAACATCAAGAATGGGCCTCATTAATCAGTGAGGGGTATGGTGTAGAAGCTGTAGGCATAATGGTTTTTTAGGCAGATTTTCTGTAAATATGAGAGATGGAACAACTGAATAGTGGACAACTTAGTCTTTGAATCATAGAATCCCAGAATGGTTTGGATTGGAAGGGGCCCAAAAGGTCATCTTGTTCCCTTCCCCACCATGGGTGGTGACACTTTCCACTACACCCACCTTATCCAACCTGGCCTTGGACACTTCAGGGATGGGGCAGCCACAGCTTCTCAGGGCAACCTGTGCCAGGGCCTTGCCATCCTCACAGGGAACAATTTCTTCCCAATATCCCATGTAACCCTGCCCTCTGGCAGTGGGAAGCTGTCCCCCTTGTCATGTCATTCCAGGGCCTTGTCCAAAGTCCTTCTCCAGGCTCAACAACCCCAAATCCTCTCTCACTTCCATCTCAGGAGAAGTGTTTCCTCTCTCCCTCTGATCATCTTCATTGCCTTTGCAGAACAGCTCTGCTTTGAGCCAGTTCATTTTGGGGGGGTAGAATGAGCTTGTTTGGCTTCTTTCCTGTGTGTCTTTCCTCCAGGTGTATCACCTGGCGAGCGTTCGCCTGCGGGACCTGTGCCTGAAACTGGATGTCTCCAATGACCTGCGCAGGAAGATCTGGACGTGCTTTGAGTTCACTTTGGTTCATTGTGCTGATCTCATGAAGGACAGACATCTGGACCAGCTCCTCCTCTGTGCCTTTTATATCATGGCAAAGGTAACGTGGCGTTTTTAAAAAAATCAGGAAATTTTATGTTCAATTGAAGATGTCAGGTGTGTTCAGAGTTTACACTTTGACTGCTTCATTCTTGTTGTATCGCTGGAGGGAAGGGAAAAGTCCTTCCAAGAAGTGCATGAAGTCCCAGTAGGTTTTTTGCCTTATTTCACATATCTTAAAAGTTCCCAGCAACCAGCCAGTGTGTTGAGAGGGTTTTTCTTCTCTTCCTGATTCACATTCCTGAGCACAGGTTGATACAGGCAAAGCACTGTGTGGTCTGCCCTGTATTTGTTTTCTATCCTGTCTGTTATCTTCTTGATCTGAACTAAAAATCCATTAGAGTTATAGAATTAGGAAGGTGCAGAAACTTGCAGGAGCAAATGTATGTAGGGAAGGTTTCTATTCCCCCAAATTCCTCTTGGCTTTTGAAGGGCCAGGCTGAGGAATCAAGGTGGTTGTCTGCTACTTACACTGCTTCAGTTCTTATTCCATTTGCCAGCTTTGATTTAATGTGTTGTTAAGTTGGATTGTGAAACTGGAATCCTGGTTAGACTCAAACTCTGGAGCTGATGGTTATAGTGTCCATCAAGTCTAATTCAGACAAAAAATTGAGGAGGGTGAAACTAAGCCCAGGCTCCTTCCACTGGGGCTGAATTACCTTTCCTTGAGGCACAAAAATGAAGAGGATCACTATGTGTGGAGGGAAACTGATGTTTCAGTTGTGACCACCTGTGCTCCTCACTGCATCATGGCTTAGGCTCACCTTGTATCAATACTGAGACTGCAGGAGAGCCAGACCTTTGAATAGTCAGTGCTCTGAATTTTATCATGTAATATGCCAGTTGTGTGGAGTTTATTTATAACACAGGCTTTCAAGTGGAGTCTCCAGGACAGTGTGAGACCTGACAACTTAGTCAGAGACTGTGATATATTCTCTCCTGCCTCCTACTACAAGAATTTTTGCTTTTCTGCTCTTAAAAATGTATGGCTGAAAAACTGCTTTAACAAGTGAGCTATTTTGAAGTACAAAAGCAAGCTGAAATTGCATGAATGTACAGACCTGCCTAATGTCTTGTTCAAGATTTCCTCATCTTCTGTTTAGAAATGTCCAGGGGTCCGGGTTCCAAATGTACAAAATACATTTTTGACTTTATAGTATTTGCCTTGTTTAAAGTGTTACTAGAAGAAAATATGAAAAAGAAAAATGGCTAAGCATCATAAGCAGCAAAAGACTTTAGTGGCTAAGAAACAAGGAATTCCTGAACAAGAAAAATCCTTGGTATTTTCTTATTCACATCACCAGAACTAAATTTTAGAATTATGTGTTCATAGTAATACACCAAAAAGCTGTATGCTGGACCTGAGCAGCCCAGCCTTCATGCTTACACTTGGTTTTCAACACCCTTTTCTTTTCCAGGTAACCAAAGAGGAAAGAACTTTTCAGGACATAATGAAAAGTTACAGAAATCAGCCACAAGCAAACAGCCATGTGAGTCAATAGCACTGTTTTTCCTTTCTGCAGAGCTCAGAGGTGGCTTTCCAAGTGTTTGTGCTCATAAACTGTGAGCAATGTAATATTCCTATTCAAATGATTTCAGCTGGTCTCCTGACTTCCTTGTTTTCCTTGACAAGAGTGTTTTCCCCTGATGTCTTGTAGGTTTATAGGAGTGTCTTGTTGAGAAATATTTCTGCTGATGTTTCAGACAAAAATGCAAACCCAGATATGGAGATGACAGAAGGTGGGTACAGCAAAGGAATCTCAGTAATGTACTTGGGGGCTTTTAAAGAACTGAACTGTCAAGTAATAAGGAAAAGTAGAGCAAGTTTTACAGTTTTAAATATATTAAAGAAAAACAAATATATTGTTGAAAAAGAAACCCTCTTGTCAGTAGCTCTCCTGTGTGATAGACGTGGAAAATATGCTTCCTAGTTGGAAAGAGTGTTTAATTTCTTTTCCCTAAATTTGGTTGCTCAGGGTTGATGTATTTTCTTAGTTTGTCAGTGATATTGTAGTTCTTCTTGGACAGCAACACTGGTTAAGTAAGATGAAGATAAACAGTACCTGAAATATTATGATGTTTTTTTTTTTCTTAATATCACTTATTCTGAAGACTTAAGTAGGGAGAACTTGTTTCAGAAAATAAGAATTCTGGCTCTCTAAGGCCACCATTTTCTTATATTTCTTTTAAATGGTTGAAATTTTCTTTGCTCTGGGTTAGAGGAAAAAAGGGATAAGAGCAGTATTTGAGAAAAGCATGAGAGCTGTGCTGTGCCCCTTGTGAGTGGTGTGTCAGGACAGTGAGAGGTCCTGAGCCTGTGTGTGAGCCCGTGAGCAGAGCAGCTCTGCAGGCAGGATGCACACAGACCTCAGGAGTTTGGTCAGTGTGGTAAATTCCCACAGTGCCTGGGATTCAGCTGCCTCAAAGAGTGTTAGAGCTGGGTTTTAAGGGCCTGTTGAGGCTTCCACCAGGGTCCAGGACAGTGCTGATCTCTTGTAGTTCAGCCTCCTGTCTAACAAATCCACACCTCTTGGAGTATCTGAAGTGACACTGTGCTCTGGTGTCTTGTCTGACAAATGTGCTTGGTTACAAAGTTCTTCAGGGGCTTTTCCTGCCAGACTTTTTCTTCATTTTATAGACTCGTGTCTCCTTTACCTGGTAATCCCTGCTCTTTTGACACCAGCTCACAAGAGCCTGTGCCTGTGTTGTGACAGAAGGCAGGCAGATGAAGAAATTACACTTAGGTGTGTCAGCTGGAGCTTTGGATGTTTGTTTTTCTCCATGCAGTGATGGCCAGAGACTTTATTCTGTGCTGCCCTGCTTTACTTGGCAATAAGCAGAATGGAGGAGGAGACAAAGAAGGTTGTGTTCAGTAACACTTCAGCTTAATTAGGGGAGAGAGAACATTAACACAAACACACTTGCTGCGTGGCTGCAGCTTCTCCCAGTGAACATAACATCCCTGAACAAATGGGGGTGTAGCTTCCTTGCAACAGATGGGAGTTGGGCACCAAGCTTTGCTAGCTGAGCACTGGAAACTTTCACAGAGGCCAAAAGCTGGGAGGTGTCAGACTGCTTCAAACGTAGATTTAAGAGCATTTAATGGCTTTGTACCACTCCCCAAAATAAGCATGGGAGAAGGGGTCAGTTGTTGTACAGTTTCTTCTACAGCTATTTCCAAGTTTGGAATGAAGGCTGGTGTTGGCCTTTTTGCCATACCCTTTTTGCCCAGCCATTGGTAGCTTCTCCTGATGTTGGTAACCTTCAGCAACAGAACCTACTCCTGCCTCAGGCACATTTCTTTAATTCCTCTCATTAACAGGTCCATTTATGGACAAGTTCTTGCCAGCTGGACATGGTAGGTTTGACTCTGAGGTGCCCAGTTTGAGGATGCTGCTGTGTTCTTGCAATCTGAAGCTCTCTCTTCTTGTCAGGCTCGGCTGTGAAAGCTGCCAGTTCCTCAGGACCATCCACAGCAGAGAACTCCACTGAGCTGCAAACAGAGGAGAGAGGAGACCTTATTAAATTTTACAATGCAGTCTATGTAGGAAGAGTAAAGTCATTTGCACTGAAGTATGATATCACAAACCAGGATCATGTAGTAAGTAAAGTATTTTGGAATTAATACTCAGAGTCGTTTTTCCTGACGGTTAAACACATGTCAGTAATTTTGTTCTGTCACTTACCTGGTGTGGGTGAAGTCAGATAGTTGTAGGTAATGGTATGAAGACTTGCTTTAACAGCCTTTCAAGAGGACAAATGTAGATGCTGTTCAGTTTACAAACCTGGTTTCAGCTTTATGTCGAGGCAACACCCATTTGCTCAAATGCCTGTGGATCATCTCTGTAATGCATCTGGAAAACTCATTCTGTTATTTGATCGCTACTTGGTCTGTTCTTTAACTGTGACAAGATAAAGTCTTCTAAAGAAAGAAGTGTATTAATCTTTCCTTCTGTGAAGGTCCTGCTCTTAAGCACGCTCTGCCTCAGCCCCCAGCCAGGTGTGCCCTCTCTTGCAGGTGGAGGCCCCTCCCCTGTCCCCGTTCCCCAGCATTCGGCAGCAGCCGGTGTCCCCTCGGCGCATCTCCCAGCAACACTCGGTGTATGTGTCACCCCACAAGAATGGGGCCTGCCTGACACCCCGAACTGCACTGCTCTACAGATTCAGTGGGAGCCCTTCCAAGGTAGGCAGCAAAAAGAGGTTGAAATGGGTCAGTTGGAGAGAGGGTTAATTAGTGTCCTAATTAGGATGTGGTATAATGCAGTTCTAATGTTCTATAATGCATCTGGTCTCTTGGCTTGTGGGGAAGGGGGTAGAATGCTGTATGTAGGATCCATCACTCACAGAGGTTCAGAATAACCTTGTGTTCTCAGGTATTTGAAAACCAGAGCGAGTTTGAAATGGAGACAGAGTAACTCATGGGTTTTTTTATCTCGATCACAGAGTTTGAAGGACATCAACAATATGATAAAACAAGGTGAGCACAGGAGCAAGAAGCGAGCGATAACAATCGACAGTGACACTGAATCTCCCACCAAGAGACTCTGCCAGGAAAATGATGATGTTCTCCTGAAACGCCTCCAGGATGTTGTCAGTGAAAGAGCAAATCACTGAAACTGCCTGCTTCCTGTGGAACCTAAAGGCTATGCAGCTGGATGCAGCTATTGTGCTATTTATTTCTTGGGTCTGTGTACAGGAAACTGCCAAGTTTCTTTAACACTGAACTTTTACCTGACTTCCACAGGATGCAAAAAGCAAGAGTTAAGTAGGAAATGCCAGTGATCTTCATTCCCAAAGGCCACACTGTGCTATAACTTACTTACTCTGAGCTGTTTTAGTAAAGTGTTCTGTAGAAAGCCATGTTGGATGTTCTCAGGGCTGACTGGGAGCATCGTGAGTTCTGAGTGTAACTCAGTTTCTAGTAACATTCTAGTAACATTTTGGTTTTGGAATCAGAATGGTAAGGAAATGAGTGAAATCAGTTAAGGTTTCTCAAACTTTTTGTATTTGGAGAAAAAAAATTTCAAAGTGCCTTACTTGAAAAGAATGTGGAATTTCATGCATTATTTTACTGTGGAGTAACTGGGGGGAGAAGAAATGGCTCATTTAGCCTCAGGAAGAGCTGAGCAGTTTTGAACTGTCAGAGCTTCAGTTAAAGTGCAGGTTGTGACATGGATCTGACAAATTTTGTAGTAATGAGGGCGATAATCAGAAAATCCATATAGCAGGGACCGAAACTGGACTCTGGTAAAGCACTGAGAGACAGGTCAGTGAGTCTGAAGTCCCCTCCTCTCGAGGCAGTGGGCACTGCCACGTTGGGAGCTGTGGAACAGCCTGCCCTAGAGGCTTTTCATATGGGTGGCAGCTCACCCATGAGAAGGACAAACTGGTTACAGTGGAAATCAGCAGCTGGGCCTTTGGCCATCTCACAGCTGTGCAAATGCACAAATTCATTGAACAAATTGGATCTCTCTGTTCTAATTATTCCTGAAGACCTTAGCCTCTTGTGTAGTATCTACACTGAATGTAAGCCCATCACATTAGGCTCTGTGTATATATGGGGGTTTGTAGCTATTGAAGGCTTGGATTCACTGGAAATGTACAAATTTCAGCATCCAGTTCTTGTAATGGGGTTTTTACGCTGAAGATTTGGTAGAGTTTATTTTGCCAAAATGGAGAAAAGTCAAGGTTTACTCATTACTGTAGATAAGTAGTTTCATCTTGTTTTATAATTGCATTTAAGATTAGAGCCATAGAGAAACTTCTCAGCACTGTAATTTTCAGTTTCTGTATAACTGAACTGAAAAAAAAAAAAGAACAATTTCATAGGACTTGTTTGAGGAGCTCTGTTCACTCCATGGGCAGGGTGGGTCAGTATGGAAGTGTTGGTAAGAACACTGATGATTTTGGGCAGTCTTGGCCAATGACTCTGGCCAGCAGTGATGGAGGAGAATTGATTACAAAGTGTGTGTTTGCAGGGACACTGCTCAGCAAGGAGTAGAAAGTTTACAGACTTGTTTTTGAATTCTGAACTACTTGAACTTTTATTTTTAAAAAAAGGTGCTTTGTGCTTGGCCATTGAAAACTGCAGTGTGAGGAAATGGCCATGCCGTGGAGTAACTGTACAGTCTTCAGTCTCTTTAATTTTATTCAAGTTTTTATGTTTGTCCTGGGATTTGGGGATAAAAAAGTGGAGGATTATGGCCTTTCTCGTTGGGAAATGTATGGTATAACAGGGTCAGTCTTTCCATGGCATTGTATAACATGGGTTTAGTTCATTTGGTTTAAATTTGACATGACATGCTGATCTCCTTGTGTGTCTGGTTTCCACACTGTCACTGCCTCCTCTGAAAGTAGAAATCTGATGATGCCAAAATCCTTACTAGTTGTCTGTAAGTGTAGTTTTTCTTCATTAGGAAAATTAATGTTCTACAGCTAAGTGCAGTTCAGTATTTTTCACCTTTTTAGGTGATTAAAAAATATTCTGTGCTTGTTGAACAGCTAAAACAGTAACTTACATGGAAATTTTGTTAACGGTTTCAAAGTGCCTTCACATGTAAATCTGTATTTTATAATAAACAAGTTAAAACTATTTTAACCTGTGTTGCTGTTTTTCCTGTTGTTTCTCTGTGCTAATTCATTAAACAGTGCCTTCTGTGTTTTTTGTTATGTCAAAGACTATAATTTTTATGCTCACTCAGATTTCTTTGGGATTTTTTTTATGTTTAAATTCATCATATTTCATGTGTTTTGTCTGAAGTTTCCTCCTAAGGTTTTTGTACTGCGTGTACTTCAGTCAGAAGTGAGTAATACGTTACATGAAGGGAACAAAACACACCTGCAGCAACAGGTGCCATGCCCCTGAGGGAGGTGAGACTCCAGTAGGGGAGCTGTTGGACTCGCTGTGGGCTTCTAGTTCTTAATCTCCCACCACTGCAATCACAGATCCAGGTCCTGGTCTGGGCTGCCTTTCTCCAGATGTGTTTTGGAACCAGCCTTGGACAGGTGCAGATCTGTACCAGCTGGTTTCTCACTCCAGGTAAGCATAAAGCTGGCATGAACTCAGAGCTTTTTCAATGACTTATTCATCTGTGTGGAGGGTGGGGGTGGGGAGAAGGGATAATTTATGCAGATTCTCCTGTAATGACTTTTGTTGCCAGAGCTTTTGTTTTAAAAGACTAATCTGTAGTTCACAGAATCACAAAATTAGAGCATATCCTTCCTTGGAAGGGACCCACAAGGATCATCAGAGTCCAACTCCTGGATAGGACACCCCAACAATCACTGAATGGCTTAGGTTGGAAGGGACCATTTAAGATCATCCAGTTCCCCACCACGTGCCTGAGAGCATTGTCCTCTCCAAACACTCCTTGAGCTCTGTCAGCCTTGTGGCCACGACCCCTGCCCTTGGCTGCCCAACCACTCTGGGGGAAGAACCTTTCCTTACTATCCACCCTAAACCTCCCCTGCTGCAGCTCCAGCCATTCCCTCAGGTCCTGTCACTGGTCAGAGAGTGGTGCTGCCCCTCCATTGCCACTTCTGGGGAAGCTGCAAACCCCAGTGAGGTCTGACCTCAGTCTCCAGCTGGACAAGCCAAGTGCCCTCAGCCACTCCTCGTGTGGCCCCTCAAGGCCCTTCACCATCTCTGTAGCCCTACTCTGCATGTGCTCTTTCATGGCTTTATACCCACCTATAGAGGCACCCCGGCCTGCCCCAGGACTTGGGGTGAGCAGAGTGGGACAGATTCCTGCTGTCTGGCTGGCAGTGCTGGGCCTGATGTCCCAGGACAGGGCTGGCCCTTGGGGCTGCCGGGGCACTGCTGGCTCCTGTTCCTCTTGTCCTGAGCCCAAACCTCCCAGTCCCCTTCCCCAGAGCTCTCCAGCATCTCATTCCCAGTGTCTGTTCCATCCAGAGTTGCCCCATCCCAGGGGCAGAATCCGGCACTTCCCCTTGCTGAATTTCCCGTGGTTGGTGATTCCCAGCCCTCTGATCTGTCCAGGTCTCTCTGCAGGGCCTCCCTGCCTTCCAGGGACTCAACAGCTCCTCCCAGTTTGGGGTCATTTGCAGACTTGCTCGGTGTCCCTTCCAGTCCTGCACCCAAGTCACTGATGAAGATGTTGAAGAGCACAGGGCCCGAGATGGAGCCCTGGGGAACCCACTAGTGCCAGGTCACCAGTCTGATGTCACCCCAGTCACTGCCACCCTCTGCATGACCCGTGATCCAGTTGTGACCCACCACAGGATGTGTTTATCCAGCTATGGGCTGGACAGCTTGTCCAGAAGGATCCTGGGACAGGCAGTATACAAAGCTCTACTGAAATCCAATCAACTGGCTGCCCCTGATCAGCCAGGTGGGTTACCTTGTCACAGAAGAAAATCAGGTTGGATAAGCAGGACTTTCCTCTCCTGAAGCTGTGCTGGCTGTGACCAAGGACTGCATTGTCTTTCAGGTGGTTTTCAGTAACTCCCAGAATAAATTCTATAACTTTACTAGCTGCTGAAGTAAGAGTGTAGGCAGGCTGTAGTTTCCAGGATCATCCTTCTTGCCCTTCTTGAAGATCAAGACAATGTTCATAGGCTTCTACCCAGCTGGGACCTCTCTAGATTCTCAAGAGCATTGAGAGAGGCCTCATGATGACATCAGCCAGCTCCTTGAATACTCTGATGAATCCTGTCAAACTTAGAGGGATCCACCTGGAGCAGCAGGTCTTACATGAGTTCAGGGTCAAATGGGAGTTGATCATTCTCCCAGTCATGGTCTTCCAGCTCAGGGCACCGGGACCCCTTAGCCTGTCATCAGTGTTGAAAACTAAAGCAAAGGAAGTTAAACACTTGTGCCTTATCTCTGTCCCTGTTTGTGAGGTGACCATCCTCATCATGTAACAGCCCAATGTTACTTCTGCACTACCTTTTGCTATTGATGTGTTTTAAAACCCTTTTTATTGTCCCCACAGTACTGCCCAGCCTCAACCCCAGCTGAGCTTTGGCTGCACAAACTTTCTCCCTACGGTGATGAGCAGCAGCTCTGTGTTCCTCCCACATCACCCAACCTTGCTCCCCCTGACCATACACTTTCTTTTTTCACCTTAGCTGCAGAGGAAGATCCTTGTTCAGCCAAACCAGCCTTCTGCCTTACCTGATTAACTTCTGATATTTGGAAATTGCTGGTCCTGTGCCCTTTGGAGGTGGTGCATAAGTGATTAGCACTGATGGACCTCAGCACCTTCAAGAGCATTTCCCCAGGGAATCTCACCAATTCCTTGGGCAGCTTGAACTCTGCTCTGCTCATGCCCAGAGCTGAGGTTTTGCTGGCATTTTCCCTCTTGTTAACAGAGATTTTAAACTCCATCACCTCGTGGTTGCTGTGGCCAAGACAGCCACCCATCACCACATCTCTCACAGGACCCTCTCTGTTAACAAGCAACAAACCAAGGAGAGCACCTTTCCCAGTCAGCACCCTTAGTACCTGTGCCATGAAGCTTTGATCCAAGTGTTTTAGGATTCTTCTGGACCAGCTGAGCTTTGCTGTGTGGTATTCCCAGTTATCATCTGTCAAGCTGAAGTCAGAAAAGACAAGGGTGATTGATTTAGAAGTGTTCCTTAGTGTCACCATCCTGGCTGGGTGGCCCATATTAGACTCACATGATGACACCCACTTTGCTTGTCCCTTAATATTACCCAAAGATTAGTTAGCAGGCAAGGGGGAGTTGAGGGGCATAGCTGGGACAACCTGGCTGGCTGTGCCCTTTGTTGGTTTCCTTTTGCAGATAAGAGTGCCAGTGAGGGGACAGCATGGGGGCAGCCAGAAGGGAGAAACCAGGCTGTTGTATCACAGCCTTGCAAACTGCCCTGTCTGCTGGGGCAGAGGCTTTTCACTAATCCTTCAACTAAAACTATCACCTCCTCAACACTCCTTGAAGTGAATTCAGAGCTGCCATGTTTACTCATGGCTAGGCTTCGTGAATGAAGATTTACAAGGGCTCTACCCACGCTTGCTCTAAGCACGCTGGTGGCTAAAAAGGCCAATGTGAGAGAGGCAAGTCCGACTGCAAAAGGCACAGGGGAAAGTCTCCATGGGCACTACTGGCAAGGCACGGTCCTTCCTGTGCTGCCTTATTTCCTCCAGGCTGACCCTGTGTGTGTTCTCAAAGGAGGCAGCACCGTTATGGATGGTGTGTCTCCATTTCTCCCGATTGAAGGCCAGGGTGGACCACTGATGGTGGTCAGCGTGGCCAAGGCTGAGGGATTGTTTCAGGGAGTCCTTGTATCTCCTCTTTGGGCCTCCTCTCTTGTGGCAGCCGGTGGGGAGTTCCACATAGAGCACAGTCTTAGGGAGGCAGTGATCCCCCATCCTGGAGACGTGCCCTGCCCAGTGCAGCTCATGTTTACTACAGCTCAGTTTTCTAGAGAGTCACAGTTAAAAGGTTATTAACACCCCTGGAGAGAATACCATAAATCTGCTAGCTCTTTACATATAAACAGTATGTTAATATTACGTTGCCACATCCCAAGTGTTGTACTAAGATGTGGCCTCGAGAAAATTTGTGGTTAGACTGCAATTAAGCAATGTGGGGAATTGAAACTGATTGTCTCTGCAGTTTCCTGTTAGGAATTACCCCTCTCGTGTTGCTGTCCTGTGAGTCATGAGGAGTTTTTTGTTGATGCCTGAGGAGTGGTAGGACTTGAAACTGGGGACACAATAGAAACTATGAAGCAATAAAGAAACTGTAAGCATGTAAGGAGTGCTGGGATCTCAGACCAAAGCAGCTGAATGTGTCTAAATCTGTCTTAATGCCAAAGTCACTGAGTAAACAATTACTCCATTTGATTGCTTTGATTACTGCAAAGTTTACAATAAGCACATAACTCATTGCCCAAGCAGTAGTTCTTGAAAGACTGGTGTGAGTGGAACACAATGCCAAACTCCTAAAACTATTCAACTTCCTCGAGTGACCAGCAGTGCATTGAGGGGAGTGTATCAGAGGGGGATTATGCTGGTGGTTCCCAGCACACCCTGCAGTCAGGGGTTGCACTGCCCTGCTCCACCTGAAGCCTGGGCAGAGCTGATGGGGCTCCCACGGTGCCTCATCCTGGAGGTTTGTACCCCTGAGTCATGGGGAGCCTTTGATTGAAGGAAGCCTCGTTTTCTTGGCATGCATAAGCCACAGCAGCACCCCTGTGCTCCAGCACAGCCTCTCAGCTGGGACACACTGAACATGAGCTGCAGCAGCTTCACTGCAAGCACCTTCTCAGCCTTCTCTTGTACATCAGCCATCATGGCTTTCAGTCACAGCAAAACAGCTCTGCAAGGGCTTAGTAACACCAATTTCAGTTAGTTCATGTGCTCAGGCAGATGGGGCTGTGGAACAAACTGGTGCCAAGTCACAGGTGGCCTTGCCATGAACTTTTCTTGGGAGTGAGTTTGTAGTGCTGCTTCATGGGGTCTGTCCAGTGGTGGATACCCCATCCCTGGCCGTGTTTAAGGCCAAGCTGGATGGGGCTTTGAGGAACCTGGCCCAGTGGAAGGTATGCTGTGCCAGGGGGGTCCCTTCCAACCCAAGCCATTCTGTGAACACCAGGAAAGTGCTACCAGAAACATGTGAAGTGAAAAAAATAAAGAGGCCCTCCCTACACAGGAATATTTCTCTTCATCCTGACCTTGACAATGTGCCTTGAGTTTTGTTTGCCATTGCAGGGGGACCACTGGCACAATTTTGGGGTTCTGCACCACATTGCAGAAGTAGAGATAGCTGTTTCCTGTGTGTGCAGCAGTGGAAGGGGATGGGAGGGGCTCTCACGCCCCCACAATTGCACACAAAGTGCAAAATTAACTCTTCCATTCCACTTTTTCATGTGCTTTGTTTGCTTATGAGGGACTTCATGCTGCTCAGAACAACACCCTGCTTAGTGCAGTACTTTTTTTTCTTTTTCTTCCTTCTACCTGAGAGTGAAACTGCTAATCCCTGTCCTTTTGCTGCACCTCATGTCCATCTGATGTTACAAAATCAGTTGTTTTTGTACAGCATCCAAGAAGGATGTCCTGGCCTTTTAGGATATCTTTCCCTTGCTATTTGTAGGCAAGGAGCTCCCTCTTGAATTTTTTTTAATTTTTTTTTTTGTAATAGCACTCCATATGTACTGGGCCTGTGGATAGGACGCATGTCCTTCAACTCCTTCCCTTCCCCAAAAGCATTTTATGTAGAGCTATACAGGGCAGTTTTTGACACCAGTAGAGGAACAGACCAGTGATGAATTATTCCTCAACTGGCCAAGCACCAGTGAGGTTTGTGTGCCATTTGTGTGGGACAGGGGACATGGAGAAGGTGTGACACTACCTCGTATGGTCACATTCCTTAGTGGATCTGGCCTGCTCTTGCCTCTTCAGGTTCCTTCTGAGAAGAAAGCTTCCTCTAAATGGGTGGGACTCAGCCAGTTTTGTTGCACATACTGAGGTCACCGTGCTGAAGGAAATCTCGGGGAAACCCAGAGGGAATGGAGAGAAACTCTGAGCCAAATGAAAAATAGACAGCAAGCATTAAGTAAATGCTACTTTACTAGGCAAAGCCAAGGAGTGAGAGAGCAGGATGTTTGCTTAGAAGAGTAAATTACTGTAGCATGACAGTAGAACATGAGAGCCCTGCCCCTCAAAAACAGAGACTTCAAGAAAAACCTACAAGAGTTTTTTTGATATTAAAATTATGGGGTGGTTGTTGTGTTGCTGTTGGGGTTTTTTTTTCTGAATCCCTCTACACATCTGAAGGGAAGGAATGTGGGAGGAAGGAAGCTGTGATAAGAACACAGCAATTTCCAGACCTGTTGGGTTGTGGTTGGCAGCCAGGAGAAAATACCACAAAAGAGTTCATGGGCTGAGATACAGACAGAGAGATTGCTCACCACTTACTGTCATGAGCAAAAGATGGGAACTGGGGAAAGATAAATCAGACTGATTTCCAATTAAAATGGAAGTAGGATAATGAGACAGAAAACCAGAACTAAAACCACCTTCTACTCACCCACTTTTTCTTGCCTAGGCTCAACTTCATGCTTGACTATCCTACCTGCTCTCTCTGCAAGCACTGCAGGGGGATGGTGACAGGGGTTGGGGTCAGCTCATAATGCTTTGTCCCTGCTGCCCCTCCCTCCTCACAATCTGCCCCTGCTCCAGCATGGGACCTCCCATGGCTGAAGTTCCTGCTGGGTGCCTGCCCCTGTGTGGGCTGTGGATTCCCCCAGGGCATTTCCAGTGTCTCCCCAGGTCCCCATGAGCTGCACCACCGGCTGTGGGGGGATCTCTGCTCTGGCGACCAGAGCACCTTCTCTTCCCCCTTCTTCCCCATCCACGGTGCCTGCAGGGCTGTCACTCTCACATCTTCTCTTTCTTCCCTCCCAGCTGCGCCTGGGCCACAGTGGGTCTGTCCTGAAGCCATTTGGAGCTGGCTCTGCCCAGCATGGAAACAGCTCCTGGTGTCTTCTCAGAGAGGCCACCACTGCCCCCCTCGCTCCCCAAGCCTGGCCACGTCAGCCCAGGTGTGTGCATCCTGCTGAGAGACAGGTAACCTTGGCCCTGGGAGCTGCTGCAGCATCACAGCGTGTGCTGGGCACGGCAGAGCTGCTGGGCACAGAGGGAGCCTGGAGGTGCCAGGGGTTGGGATGGCTGGGATGCCCCTGTGGGTGCTGGGGAGGGCAGGGGAGCAGCAGGCTGTCCCCAGGGAGGGGGTGGCTGGCACAGCCTCAGTGCCAGCAGTGGGCAGGCGAGGGGCTCCCCAGGAGCTGTGCTGGGGCAGTGCCCTGTCTGCTGGGGCACGTGTGGTGGGCACAGCTCTGAGAACACTGTCGGGGTGGGCCCAGGGGGTTTTGGCAGCCCTGCTCTGTGGGGTCGGTACCAGAGGGCCAAAGCTCTCTGTGGCACTGAGGGCCTCGGGCAGCAGAGCTGTTTTCACACCCCGTGTCTCTACCTGGGATGGCGTCGGTGCCCATCGCTGTGCCTGGGACTGATGCCTTGGGAAGGAGACCTTGAGTTCAGGTGGGGCGAGCGGTGAGCATGGGGGTGAAGGTGAGGATGAGGGTGAGGACGGGGTGAGGGTGTGGGTGAGGGTGAGGATGAGGGTGAGGATGAGGGTGAGGATGAAAATGAGGGTGAA
>WBMV01003759.1:188724-216300 GCA_013396655.1 Campylorhamphus procurvoides | reverse complement strand
TATGGGTTATGGCTGGGGTCAAGGGTTATGGGTTAAGGCGGGGGTCAGGGGTTATGGGTTATGGGTTAGGGCTGGGGTCAGGAGTTATGGGTTAAGGCGGGGGTCAGGGGTTATGGGTTAGGGCTGGGGTTATGGGTTAGGGTTGGGGTCAGGGGCTATGGCTTAGGGATGGGGTCAGGGGTTATGGGTTATGGCTGGGGTCAGGGGTTATGGGTTACGGTTAGGGCAGGTGTCAGGAGTTAGGGCTGTGTTTAGGGTTAGGGTTATGGGTTAGGGGGGGACACTGGGCTTGGTGGGGCTGATCCCAGACCTTCCAGAGCAATTTACATTCCCTGCTGATTCCAGAACAGCTCGGGCCACTCTGCAGACACTCCCTGCATAGTAACCATGAGAACCAAACAAACTGATGCATGAAAAAAGCTTGAGTGAAAATTCCCCCCGTAGCACGGTGACCTTTTAAGTGTTGCTGGGACCAGCAGTGTTTGCTCCAGAGGTGCTGAGGAGAGCTTTGTGTTCATCCTGACGCTGCTGCTGCTCTGAGCCCGGAACGAGAGCAGNTATGGGTTATGGCTGGGGTCAAGGGTTATGGGTTAAGGCGGGGGTCAGGGGTTATGGGTTATGGGTTAGGGCTGGGGTCAGGAGTTATGGGTTAAGGCGGGGGTCAGGGGTTATGGGTTAGGGCTGGGGTTATGGGTTAGGGTTGGGGTCAGGGGCTATGGCTTAGGGATGGGGTCAGGGGTTATGGGTTATGGCTGGGGTCAGGGGTTATGGGTTACGGTTAGGGCAGGTGTCAGGAGTTAGGGCTGTGTTTAGGGTTAGGGTTATGGGTTAGGGGGGGACACTGGGCTTGGTGGGGCTGATCCCAGACCTTCCAGAGCAATTTACATTCCCTGCTGATTCCAGAACAGCTCGGGCCACTCTGCAGACACTCCCTGCATAGTAACCATGAGAACCAAACAAACTGATGCATGAAAAAAGCTTGAGTGAAAATTCCCCCCGTAGCACGGTGACCTTTTAAGTGTTGCTGGGACCAGCAGTGTTTGCTCCAGAGGTGCTGAGGAGAGCTTTGTGTTCATCCTGACGCTGCTGCTGCTCTGAGCCCGGAACGAGAGCAGCAGCAAGGTTTGACAGAGCAGGAGTTGCTGCTCGGGGCGGCACCCCCTGTCCCCTGTCTTTGTCCCTTGTCTGCGTGGGACAAAGCTCAGGCACTGGCCAGCCAACATTGCAGCAGGTGCTGGCACTTGGCTCTCTGCTGTGGCAAAAGAGGTTTTGGTGTGTCCTGTCAGAACAGGGGCCTGAAGGCCGGTGGCCGAGGCTGTGACCACTGTGAGCTGCCACAGCCCTGGGCTGTGAGGAGCAGGAACCTGGCACAGTCATTGCCAGCTGGGGAGCCATCACCTGCCACGGGCACAGGGGCACTGGGTGCTGTCCTGCAGTGTGGAAAACATTGCTCCCAGCAGTGAGGGAATGACTGGTTCCAAAACCTTCGTAGTCTCTCTGGTGGTGAATATACTTTCTTGCTCTTCTGTTCCACAAGAGGATATAAATGTGTCCTGCTGTCCTGTGGGTCAGAAGGGTCCTTCTGCCCCTTCTCTGCCTCACTGCGGTCGTTTCTTGCTCCCATATCCAGGGATGTGAGTCTACTTGCTCACCCCATATTTCCTGTTGCTTTTTAGTCTTTGAATGTCTTTTCTTTGTTTTTTTGCTAACCTTGTTTACACTGTTTTCTCCAAATTTGTCTCAAACCCCGCCTTTTGGCTCAGGCTCTTTGCTGATGTTTGGTGGCCCTGAGGAAGGCTGGGGTGTGTTATCTGGCTGGCACACGCAAGGGCAGAGCTTTGCTTTCTGCTCGGGCTTTGAGGACTTTGGTGTGCTGGTTGGCTCCTTGGCTGAAAACTCATCAGAGCTCACCCTGTGCTGGAGATGAAGGGCCCCCTCTCTGTTTTGTGAAGGCATCCCAGCTGCACTCGTGGCACGGAAAGGGTGAGTGGAAAGGGCGGGGTGTCTGGGCGTGGACATTGATAGAGAAGGAAAAGCTGATGTGACCCGAGGGGACAAGGCAGAAGTGCTGTGCTTTGGAGGAGGTAAGATGAGCCAGGAGTCATTAGGATATTTTCGGTTTCCCTTTTGTAAGAAGGATTCTAACTGCAGCAGATAGAAATGGTGTGGTGTCATGGAAGGCAGCTGAAATGACAGGCGGGTGTCTGTGGAGAATCGTGAACAATAGAAAATTGTTGAGCACCAAGGACTACATTAGAAACAAGAGTGAAGAGTTACAAAGTAATAAGAAGATGGCCAGCTTCCGATCAGGAGCTAAATGTGTGAGCAGGAACAAGAAGCTAATTGTTAGAAAAAGAATTCGTGCTAGTTGTTGATAGGTTCCAGTATGCATGCTGCTTTCTAATGGGACAAGTAATGCTTAGCTCAGAAACCTGAAACTTTGTATAAATAGAAGCTGTTAATAGATAGTAAAGGATTCTTGCTGTGCCAATAGTCCATGCTGCTCATTTGCTACAGGTGTCTAGTTGGGTTTAGAACTTACCAGGGGGGTGGTGGCTTCCAGTACCTCCCTGGCTGGCAGAGCACCAGGTACCTGCACAGGCACACTGGACATGTGCAGCCACTCTGGGGGGAGTCAAACCTGTGGGTCAGTCTGTCAGTGCTGAATGTGGGCAGCAGGATGGGGGAGCCAGGAGTCCCTCAGCATGGGACACAGCAGTGGGGGCACAGGGCTGTGAAGAGCTCTCTGTTGGTGTAGAGGGTGAATGGTGCAGGAGTTACGGAATGATGGGCTTGTGGTATTCTTTTATAAGGAGTTTTCTTCTGTGACATCTGACATTTTGTTTCTCTTAATCTGCAACTGTTGAGAATTGGGTGAGAAATTGCTCACGCCCTCTGCTTTCTGTAAACATCTCAGCTTTGCACTAAAGAACAATCCCATTGCTGTTCACTGCACACTCTGTCCTGCAGGAACTTTGATCATTTCTCTGCGACAAGCCAGTAATGAATGCATGTCTTTAGTTCCCTGTGTTCCTGGATGTTCAGTGGGGAGAGCTCAGGGGATGGAGCCTGGAGGAAGTGCCCTGGGTTTCCCGTATCTCTCATATTCCTGGCACTGGATCTTTTGTGTGGCATGCAAAATGCTGCATGTGGATGTCAGTGATGAGTAGGGCTGTCTTGACTGACCTCTCTGGAATAGTGAAGTTCCTAATGGGCACAGGAGGATTTTCTCATCCCTGTCACCTCTGGCATGAGGGAGTGTGGTGGGCAAAGCAGGGAGCAGGGAGGGAAGTGGATGAGGAAGTGTCAGTTTCTAAGCAGCCCTCAGTAGTGCTGCTTGGCTCTTGGTAGAACTCTGCCTGCAGAGCCCTGGAAAACCACAGTACTGACACGGGATTTGTGTGTTGTGTCTTGGTTGAGGTGGACTGACTACGTAGATTCCAGATGAAAAATGCCCTACTGTTGTTTTCCATCTGAAGGAAGACTAGGAACTCTCTGTGGTGTGACATCCAGGTGATGGGTCACACCAGGACCAGTGTGCTTTGTCATCATGAGGCTGAACCAGAACCGAGTTAGTATTCCTGGATGGGATGCAGGGCAGTGAGACATGCAGGGCACTGTAGTGGGATGTTAGACTTCCCTCATCAGGCCTTGTCCTTCTGCTGGTCTCTCAGCCATGTGCAGCACTGACCCATGCACTGTGGACAGTGTCTGCAGAGGTAGGTGTATAACAACTACTGTCAGTCATACAGAGTGTCCTTTCTCTATTGTTCCTGGAGTTGCAGTCTTTGGTAGGTTCTCAAGATGGTAGGTGCTCACAAGCGTTTCTCCTTATGGTCCTGGCTATTTTTCAGTTTTCTCCTCACTTCTGAATTTTTTGTGGCATTTAAAAGCATGGCTAGGTGCTTCAAACAACAGGCTATGCCCTGTAGGCAGCAGTGCAGTCCCTCACTTCATTCCAGGTGCTGCTTTTCCCTGCCTCACCCTCTCAAAACTGTTCTGAAGTGCTGCCCGTGTATTTTGTGTGACCTAGAGTTTGCGTCATTGTTACCTGTTCTGGCATTGTTATCACTGTTTGGTGTCACTGCTGTACTTCTTGCAGCGTTACAGCTCATTCAGAAACATGCTTGTGATGTTTGCTCTCTTGTCCTGAATTTGGCTGGGATAGTTAATTTTCTTCCCAGAAACTGGTTCAGTGCTGTGTTGGGGATTTAGTGTGATGTCAGCATTGATAACTCCCTACTCTTTGAGGTGGTGCTCAGTCAGCTGGTGCTTCTTCCAAGTCAAGGACTTCTCAGTGTCCCATGCTCTGCCAGCGAGAGCCAAGCACGGCCAGGAGGGCTGACCTGAACTGCCCAGCTGGATATTCTGTCCCACAGAACCTCCTGCCCAGTGTAGGCACAGGGAGGGGAGGGTGGCCAGGAGCTGCTGCTTGGGGATGGGGATGGATCAGAGGGGTGGTGAGGGACTGATGGGTGTTACTGGTTTCTCTTGGGTGTTACTCCTCTCTCTTTGTTATCTCCATTATTATTACGTTCTTTTACTTTATTTCAATTCCTAAACTGGTCTTATGTCAACCCATGGGTTTTAGCTTTTCCCGATTCTCCTCCCCATCTCCCTGGGAGCAGTGAGTGGTTGCATGGGACTGAGTTCCCAGCTGGGGTTAAACCACAACAGTCCTTCTTGGTGCCCAGCTCCTGGGTCAGAGATAACAACTGATCTGACCAAAGTAATTACAAACATTCATTATGTTAGTTTAGTAGTTGCTGGTCACAATATTGATTTATTTGCTCTCGGAGTTGTGCTTGTTCTCAAACTCATATCATGGAACACACACTGGTCTGAGCACCACCAATGGTTCTTTTCATCTTAGAATCATAGGATGGTTTGAATTGGAAGGGACCTTAAAGATCATCTTATTCCAACCTCTTACCATGGGCAGAGACACCTTCCACTCTCCCAGCTTGCTCCAAGCCCTGTCCAACCTGGCTTGGAACACTTCCAGGGATGGTGCAGCCACAGCTTCTCTGAGCAACCTGTGCCCAGGACTTGCCACCCTCACAGGGAAAAATTTATTCCTAATATCCCATCTGCCTCTGGCAGTTTAAAACCATTGTCCCCTGTCCCAGAACTTATCTGCCCGTACAAAAGGTCCCTCTCCCTCTTTGTAAGTCCTTCTTGGGTACTGGAAGGCCATATGGAGATCTCCCCACAGACTTACCTTCTCGAGGCTGACCAGCCCCAGCTCTCTCAGCCTGTCTCCATAGCAGAGGTGCTCCAGCTCAAGGCTTGTGGCAGTCTGAGCAGCAGCTGCAGCCTGAGTGCTCCCTGTAGAGAAAGGGACACCAAATGGGTAAGACAAACACTGCTTGCAAACAGATTTAATACACGGAGGTTTGCTAGAGCACATTAACTCTCCCTTCAAACTCATCCTGCCTGTGCTCTGAGACTGCTGGGGCTTCAACAAGGTACCTGCACTGGAAGTTCTACCTGGATGTTGTGAAAGCAACCTCTAATAACTTATTAAAAATGACAGCAGAATGTCTTTGCAGAATAGAAGAATCATTTCTCCATAAAATTGGGATATGTTTTAAACTGTAGTGGTTTTGGTGTTGGAGTCGAAATTAATTTATGTAAAATTCAAGTTAATTTGGCAAAATGAAATTTTTAATACAGAGTTGACTGAAAGAAATTTTTATAAAAATGGTTTGTTGGGACTTTGCCATTTTAGATAAAGAAGTTTTAAGCCTTAAAAATTGTCAGTTATTCAGGCACTGCATGTTGTCATTCCCTTAAATGTAAATGACTTATCTCCAGATGTGACTTACACAACCTTTTTCATCAATTTGTTTGGGGAATTTCATGGTGGTTTTATTTCTCAGTTCTGTATGAGTGGGAGACACTTACACTGCTTTACAGTGACAACTCCTGTAGCTATTGGTTCTCTTCCCTCTGTACTTCAGAAAGATAAATGCTTTCAGTGTTTTTCTGAGCAGGTTGCAGTCTTGACCCCATGGAAGAGTCAGTGAATATCAGAGTAATATGAACAAGGAATTATCCTGCAAACTGTAAAGGGAAGCGCATTTCAGGCTTTCTCTCATGTCCTTTTTCCCTTCCCAGCTGCCCAGCTGAAGGACTGGAAGTGCTGGCCTGCCCGAAGGAGCCACGACAGCAGCACATGGATGTGATGAAGGTACCCACACACCGTGGCAGGAGGACACCACGGCTGGGTCCTGCTCTCCTCCTTCCCCTTGGCTGGCTGCTGCCAGCTGGTGCCCTTGCTTTGCACAGCAGCAAACTCCAAGCCCTTGGCAGGGATGGTCTGTGAAAAACCACGTTAACCTGGGGAATGGTTAAAATCACCAGCCTGTAGATTTAATGTGGGCACCTGGAGATTGTGAGGGATTGAATGAGCAGGAGAGCTGTTTGACATGTGTTGAGAAGCTCCCCTTTCACATCCCTCTGTGCAGAGCCTCCCCTTGGTTTATTTTATTAGTTTTGCCCCAGGCCTCCATTAACAGACTCCTCCTCACTTCCACTGTTTGCTGTGTCCAGCTGTTCCTCCCAGTGGTGTATGTTGGTTTAACTGGGGCCAAGGCTTCACACACTGCATAGTAATCACATCTGCCAGAGCCCTCCAGCTCAGTGACCAAGGGCAAAGAGCACAGGAAAACCTTATTTGCTGCAGTATTTTACCAAGATATGTGTGATGGAATGGCTTTATCTGCTGGTTGAGGGCAAGGATTAAATGTGTTTGCCTTCACTACTGAGTTCCTGTAGTTACTGAGATGTCTCTTAAAACGTGTGCTTATCAGGGAGCACTTTTTCATATTTCAGTTATCTTATATTTTGTTTTATAAAAAAGGTAACATCATAATTTACACTCAGCAAAATTTCACTTGATTTTAAAGATCATAAACAATGTCAAGCCCAACACTTTTTACTGGGTACCTCAGACATGCATTGCTTTACTTGGAATAAAAGATGGATAAAGACAGCAGTTTTCACAAGTGTTAAGTTTTGGAATTGCACAAGTGCAGATAACATTTTTAGGGATTTTGGCTTAATTCCTTTGCTATGTGGATAGTCAGCTTTATCTTTTTCATGTCAAGCTTGAGTAGTTCTCCAAGATAAATGTGTTATGCAGAAAAGTTGAGGATACCCTGTGCCTGGAAATGTTCAAGGCCAGGTTGAATGGGGCTTGCAGCAACCTGCTCTAGTGGGAGGTGTCCCTGCCCATAGCAGGGAGTTGGAACAAGATGATCTTTAAGGTCTTCTTCAACCCCAACCATTCTGTGATTCTGTGATACAGGGTTGGCAGGATATGGCTGTTTCACAGAAGATGAACAATCTCTCCCACCAAATACCTGACTGTTCTAGATATCTCTTACCTTTGTGCCTGTTTCTTTTCAAAGTCAAGTTTTAAATGTTAATTACACTGGGTTTTCCCTTTTGTAGGTTTTTAACGATCCTATTCATGGGCACATTGAAATCCATCCCCTGCTCGTTCGGATCATTGACACTCCCCAGTTCCAGCGGCTCCGGTACATCAAGCAGTTGGGTGGCACCTACTTTGTGTTTCCAGGAGCCTCTCACAACCGCTTTGAGCACTCCATCGGGTAAGGGGGTGGCTTTGGCCCACATCTCTCTTGTGTTTGGATTTCCCTGAGTTTGGTTCCACTGCTGGGGAGTGCCAGCCCAGGGATACTGCTGTCTGAGCATTGGTGAACACTGCTGCGGTGGTGGGTTTGGTCTCCTAAATGTTCTGGGTATCCCATGTGATTATGGGCTGTCCCCTTGAACTTCCTTTAATAAAGACAGATAAAGAGACCTACGAGATGGATCAGTGTTAGATTTCTTCCCCATTCTTTCTTATTCTAAGAATAATGTTAATTAATATCTGTGACTGCTTTATGTTACTCCAGTCACAATTTAAAAAAAAATCTTTTAAAGCATAAACTTGTTAAGGGTACTGGGGCTGCTCTAAATTACTTGCCAGACAGTCAGAATCCCCTTACCTTGTCCAGCACAGCTAAAATACATTCGACCTGAAACATTTGCCTTTGTAGTTAGGGGTGCTTTATGCAATCAGTGGCAGGTTGTCAGACTGATGGCTGTAATTCAGTTAAGCAGGAACAGATGATGGACACGAGGGTTCCTACGGTATTGCTGGGTCATTCACACTCCACAGAGAAGCTGATTATGACAGATTTAAGCCTTTTTTTAAGGGTATGTCCCCGAGGTGCAGAGAGATTGAGGTAGTCACTGGTTTTTATTCAGGTGATCTGGCCGGCCTGAAGTTGCCTTTGTTAGTGCTGAAGTATTGGGGATTAAGTCTGGTTTACTTATAACGAGATGGGCTGGATTGTTTGCATGTGGTAAACCTGAAAAGACAGAAATGTGGTTGAAAATACACAAAGTTTTCACAACAGAAGTCTGAAAACTCCAGTTGTATCACCAGCCTTTTCTTTTGAACAGTTCAATTGACCTGTAAAGTTAAATTTAGGGCATTTGTTCTGAAGTTGTATGTAATTTTGAAGGTTTCTACGGTGTTAAAATAGAAGTGAGCTTCATGTGCTTATTGGTTTTAGTAAAAAACCAGCAAACAGTGACATTTGGTCTAATAAAAAATATGACCTTGTTAAAGAAGACCTTATCTTGCTTTAAGCTGTTCTGCAAGGGGGACTGTTGAGACAGTAGAAAATGAAGTTTATGTAGAGCTTGTAATCAGTTTATGGGAGCATGTGTTATATGTTTGCTCCTGCTGGTTTTGTGTCATGAGAACAGAGGGTCCCATTCAGTAAAATCAAATGTCAAATCTAAAATGAATGAAAAGAAGAGAAAATAATTGTCATGAGCTACTGTTAGAGCAGCAGTTTGAAAGAAGAGTCAATGCTTTGGTGACTGTTGTGGACTTTTGCAGTTGACCTGACTGGAATTCAAGGATTCTTTGTAAGTTGAGGTGCCTCAAGATCCACACTGTCAGTGATGCACTTCTGTTTGCTTACACAGCTGCTCTGGGGTTGTGTGTTATGGAATACTGTAGGATGCTGTTGTCTCCATGTTTGGGGCCTGGTATCCCATGGTTTTGTGCTTTCAGATGTGTTACTGATGACTAAATCTCTACTACAGGGAATTGTTTTTTCCGTGCTTTTCTTGCAGATCAGGGTTTGGGTATTTGTTGTATGTGCCCCTCAGACAAGGGCTGTGATTTAATGGAGCAAAATAGAATAGAGCAATGGCTCTTTTACTGTTCAGCCTAAACCACTGCAATGTTCCTTGGGTTTTTTTCTCCTGCCACAGGGTTGGTTACCTGGCAGGATGTCTGGTGCGTGCACTGAAGGACAGACAACCAGAACTGGATATAACCCAGCGAGACATCCTCTGTGTAGAAATTGCTGGGCTTTGTCACGACTTGGGTAAGGAACACCTGAGATGGCTTGTTGCTCTTTGAAACCAACCAGGGTGAAAAGCTGGCTGTGAGATCAGGACTGGGAGCTGTTTTGGGCTGTTCAGTGCACGGCCAAGTTCCCAGACAGGTTTTATCTGTTCTCTTTTGTCTGGAGTGCCTCTGTGGATACAGTTCCATGTGGTAAATCTATAGCCACACTTAGTGTTTTGTCTTTTTTCTAAATGGTGTTTAGAGTTCTGCTCTCAGTGGCTGAAATGTCCACTTCCTTCTGTCATTTACTCAGGTCTCTTAAAACCTTTCAGAATGACAATTAGCGGCCCCTTCAAAAGTTGTTATGTTTATTTTAGAACTAATTTTCTTCAGAGCTGACACAGAGTAACTGACGTTCTCAGTGTGGCTGCAGTACCTGACTGTGGTGTGGGTGTTAAGTTCAGTGGTGCTTAAGGTGTCTTAGGAAAGTGTCCATGCTATAACTGAATCTTCCTCATAGATGATGGATGAGGAATTGTCTTAGTCAGAGCTGTGATCAAGGGCTCGCTGTCCAAGTGGAGCCCACTGATGAGTGGTGTCCTCAGGAGTCAGTGCTGGGACTGGTGCTGTGGTGCCTCTGTCAGTGACACAGACAGTGGGACTGATGCACCCTTGGCGAGTTTGCTGATGAGACAGAGCTGTGGGTGCAGTCACAGGCTGGAGGGAAGGGATGGGGCATCCAGAGGGACCTGGACAGGCCAACAGATTCAACAAGGCCAAGGGCAAGGTCCTGCTCCTGGGTCGGGGCAATCCCAAGCACAAATGCAGGCTTGGAGGAGAAGTGATTGAGAGCAACTCTGAGGAGATGGACTTGGGGGCTGATAGATGAAAGGCTGGACAGGACCCAGCCATGTGCACTGGCACTAAGAAACCTGTTGTGTCCTGGGCTTGTCCCCAGCAGTGTGGGCAGCAGGGCAAGGAGGGGGATTCTGCCTCTCTGCTCTGCTCAGGTGAGACCCCACCTGCAGAGCTGCCTCCAGCTCTGGGCCCCCCAATATCAGAAGGATGTGGAACTGCTGAAGCGAGTCCAGAGGAGGCCACAGAGATGCTCTGAGTGCTGGAGCCCCTCTGCTCTGGAGACAGGCTGGAAGAGCTGGGCATGTCTAGCCTGGAGAAGAGAAAGTGCTCTGGAGAGGCCTTAGAGCACCTAAAAGGGTGTCCAAGGAAGCTGGAGAGGGACTGTGGACAAGGGCCTGGGGACAGGACAAGGGGAAAAGGCTTCCCACTGCCAGAGGGCAGGGTTAGATGGGATATAGGGAAGAAATTCTTCCCTATGAGGGTTGACAGGCCCTGGCACAGTTTGCCCAGAGAAGCTGTGGCTGCCCCATCCCTGGAAGTGTCCAAGGCCAGGTTGGACAGGGCTTGGAGCAACCTGGGCTAGTGGCAGGTGTCCCAGTCCATGGCAGGGGGTGGAACTAGATGATTTGTTAAGGTTCCTTCCAACCCAAACCAGCCTAGGATTCTAGGATATGTCAAGATCAAGTCAAGTAAAAGCAAATTCAGATGCTTACCTTGCTTAAAAATTCTTGCTCACAACCATGTCTGAGATTAAACCTGTGTAATATTCATTTTCAAGGTCATGGACCATTTTCACACATGTTTGATGGAAGATTTATTCCAATGACACGTCCAGATTTGAAGTGGAAGGTAGGTTTTTCACTATTAGAGTAAAAATACAAGCCTGAAATTTTTAGAGGCAGAATAATTAAAGAGTGCCATTGGTTGTGAGACTGTGGTGATCATTTTGCTTTACCTTATTGTTTCATTTTATTGGTTTCATTGAAAACCAGTGTTGTCTCCCAGTGTTTCAATGACTTCCTTGTTCTTGTCTCCAGCTGTATTTCTGGGGAATGTCAGCTGCCTGAGCACAGCCACAGGCAGATGGAACCTTACTAGCAATGCAGGAAAGGTGTGGGGAGAACTGAGGGTAGATGTTTGTCCCCAACATCTCTTCCCTGAAAGTGCAAATGCTCTGGGACTGCTGTGTCCTTCCATGAGATCTGTGTGTGTATGCATGGATTGCTCTTTTGCAGGTGCCACCTGGGTGGCACAGAAGAGAAATGAGATGTTTTAGTCTTGTCAGTGCCTGTGGGGTGACTCTGAAGAGGCAGAGTTCTTTAGGACTGCAGTGATCATTTTTAGCCAGCACTGTGCCTTAAAAGGCATATTGAGGGCTTTGTGCAGAATATATTTTACAGGTACAAAAGACCAACTGGCAACTTCCTTTCTGGTTTAGTATTTTAGCCCAAGACCAGAATGTTCAATACAGTGTTCGGAATTCAAACTTCCAGAAATTTTGATCAGTGGCTGTTTGCTGTAAATGAAAGGTAACACAGTCCTTATGGGTTTCTCTACTTGTAATTACCAAGGAAAATCAGCTGAGTAACCTGGTTAATCTTCTGCAGAGCAGAATTATTTGGTCTTTTATCATTGTAACTGCCTTACTGCTGTTTGTGAAAATTCAAAATTAACAGCTCTCTGCTGAAGAGTATGTTTCTGGACTCTTTAGACTGGGTAATTTCCTGTTTTGTTTGATGCAAAATGAATTAAAAAATCACCCAAGTGTGGCACTTTCACACCAGCCTGTCCATGTGCCCTGCCAGGCAGTGCTGCTGGCATGGGGGAAAGCTGTGACATGGCAGGAAAGTTGCTTAAACCATGTAATACAGCATTTGGATGGTCTTTTTCATAGCATGAAACTGCTTCTGTTCAAATGTTTGAGCACCTGATTGCTTCCAATAAACTAGAAGAAGTCATGAAGTCCTATGGTCTGGTCCTGGAAGAAGATATGTTGTTCATCAAGGAACAAATAGGAGGGCCTGTAGATGAAACTGACTGTGAGAAATCGGTGAGTCAGTGTACTGTCCTGTGGTTATCCCAATAAATGTCTTTATTTTGCTGAAAGAGTAAATAGTTTTGGCTTCTGCTCTATGTGATTTTTATCCCCATGAAATTCTAAGAATCCTATCACAATTGGTGCTAGAGGAGTGTAGTGTTTACTTCTTACAGTGCTGTCAGGAGGTGGTGGCTTCACAGAGTTATATGCTTACATCTCCCTGAGAATTCTTGCCCAACAGTCTTCAGAGTAGAGGAACATATTTAGTGAACCTGATTGGTGACTGGGATCCACTTGAATATGGAAGATGCTGGCAGAAGTGCTCACCAAGGCACTTTCCATCATTTACCACCAGTCCTGGGTGGTCCCAGTTGTCTGGGAGTTGGCAAGTATGAACCCATCCACAAGAAGGAAGGTCAGAAGGATGATCCAGGGAACTATAGGCCTGTCAGCCTGACCTTGGTGCTAGGGAAGGTCACCTTGAGTGCCATCATGCAGCACATACAGGACAAGCAGGGAATCAGGCTAAGCCAGCATAGGTTTAGGAAAGGCAGGTCCTGCTTGACTAAAGGGCAGGAATGCTCTGCAGAAGGGTCTGGACATACTGAATTGATGAACCTCATACAAATGGCCTTGGCCCAACAAACCAAGCATTGGGTGCTGCACTTGGGTCCCAGCAGTCCCATGGAATGCTGCAGGCTGGGCAGCAAAGGCCCTGGGGTGTTGGTGGACAGCAGCTGCACATGAGCTGTCAGTGTGCCCAGGTGGTCAGGGAGTCCAGTGGCATCCTGGCTTGTATCAGTCATAGTGTGGCCAGCAGGACCAGGGCAGTGACCATTCCCCCTGTGCTGGGCACTGCTGGGGCTGCAGCTCCAATTCTGTGTTCAGTGCTGGGCCCCTCACAGCAGGAAAGACATTGAGGGGCTGGAACATGTCCAGAGCAGGGCAGTGAAGCTGGGGAAGGGTCTGGGGCACAAGTCTGATGAGGATGCTGGGGAGGCTCAGCCTGGTGAAAAGGAGACCCTCAGCCTCCCTCAGTCTGGGTAACAAAACAGCACTGGCAGAGATGAGCCAGTGAGCAATCCAGAGCATGGCCCAAGTGCCAGAGCCACATCAGCTTTGGTGATAGCAGCAAAATGCTTGGATTAATTGCAGTAGCAAACAGGCAGGGATAAGACTCAAGGAAATGAGTTTGCTGAAGAGGCAAGGAAGAAGAGATGGTGATTTGTTAATCATTGCAGCTCTGTGAAAGACTTAAATCCTCTCTCCTCGCTTTACACTTCACAGCTCTTGTCATCTCTTCAAGGACACCCATTCAGTTGCCACCAGAATTAAGAGCTGGTAGCAGCTGAAGGCAGTAGGAGATCTGTCAGGACAATCTGCTACTAATCAGGATTTGTATGTTGTCCCAGACAAGTAACCCACAAATGTTCACACTTGCCCATTATATTTTCTGCTGCATTAGTGGGTAGTTCTGCCATGTGTCCTCCAGCAATCTGATGGCAAACATAGGGAACTTGGCATAATGAAATTCAGTCTGAGATCTTACAGGAGCAGGATATTAATTTATGAAATCTGCAGGTTGATTTTTATGCCCTTGGGCTCATTTGCACACAAATCTTGCTGCCTCCCACTAGCACTGGTGCTGTGCCAGGTTCATACCCCACATCTAGTTTCCCTTGTTTGGATTCTACCCCAGTTCTCCAGCAGGACAGCAGGAGGAGGAGAGTCATACATGGTCTGTGGCAGCTGTGTTAAGCATTTCCTGGCAGGCACTGCCCTGTGGTGTCTTACAGAGCAGGGGCTGCTCCACTGCTGTGGTGTCCTTGTGGTGGTGCGACAGGGCTCTGTCCTGCCATGAACAACAGGTGTTGATGTTTCAAACAGCGTCCTGAACATGTCCCAGTAGCAGAGCTCTTTGTGATCATGGTATTTTTATCTAGGATGTGCTTTCTTGCTGCTGCTTCCATGCGTTTCCATTTCTGTTCATGTCAGGTTTAGTATTTCTGTAATGCAGATGACATGGAAGCCTTGTTTGCATACAATGTTTTCCATTGTCAGAATTTCAAGGCCAATTTATGGCATTTTTTGTTTAGCTGAAGATGTGCAACTTGTATCTTATAATTTTGGTATTGATTTCTTGTTTGCCTCATGGCTGAATTATCCCCTGTGGGGTGGGAGTTTAAATAGCTGTCTGTTCAAAAATTTTTTGTTTCAAACATCTAAATAAGTGATTTAAAATGGTGTTCTATAAAGTTGTCGATTGCAAAAGACAGCAAGACAGTAATATATTTGTAGGTTTAACTAATTCCCTGAGGATTAAATCATTCTGACCTTTCCCCCACTTCGTTGCCATGCTTTTTTGGGGGAGGCATTTCAAAGCTGCAGGCTTGTTTAGTAGAATGAGCAATGAAATAGTTGTGTTCATGGGTTTTATTTTTCCTGAGCTTCTGAGAAGACAGCTGCTTAAGGTCCAGTTCTGCATTTCTAATGCCTAACAGCTTCTGGAAGCTGTTTTCTTGTCTTTGTGTTCTGAGCTACCCCAGTGTTGGATGTTTATCACAGGCAAAGTTCAAGCGTATTCCCACTGTCTTAAAAAAACTGTTGTGACATTTTCTGCACGCTTTAATTTCTTGTTGTTTTTCTTCCTGGCTCCCCTGTTAGTGGCCCTACCGTGGTCGACCCAAGGAGAAAAGTTTCCTCTATGAGATAGTAGCTAACAAAAAAAATGGCATTGATGTTGACAAGTGGGATTATTTTGCAAGGTACAAATCTTACAGTTTTTATTATGAATTCCTACTGAAAAGATGCTGTTGTATGTACAGATACCATCATGTTGCTCAACACTTTCTGTGGAATGTTTTTAGGGATTGCCATCACCTAGGAATCCCGAATAATTTTGATTATAAGCGATTGCTTGTCTTCACTCGGGTCTGTGAAGTAGAAACCCAGAAGCACATCTGTCCCCGTGACAAGGTGAGGGGTATGAGGAGCTGGGGGGATGCTGAGGGGCACTGGGAGCACTGGGGGTGTGGGGGAGCTGCACCCAGGGCTGGGGGGCTGCACCCAGGGGTGGGGGCTGCCTGAGGCTTCTCCAGCACAGGGGAGGAAGGAGTGGGTGCTGCTCTGAAAGCTTTGCTCTGCAGCTGGTGGTTTGAGGAAGGGAGGGGCAGAACAAGCCACTGTTTTGTGGCACATTCTTTCAGAGGAGACCCCACAGACCTGTCAGCTCTGCCTGATCCTGCCCCCAGGTCTCCTGAGCAAGAGGTGGATGCTGTGTTGGTGAGGGGCTGCTAAAGGAGCCAGAGGAGCTCTTCTCTGCCTGGGCTCCTGGGGTCACTGCCAGCTCTCTGCTCTCCCACCGTGGCCGGAGTGCTTTTGCCAAATTTGTAAATTGTCAGTAATAATCATTCTGCTCTGTGCTGCAAATGGGAGGAGTCAACTCATTTCATTGATTGATTGATTGATTAGTTTTCCAAGTAAGACAGTGTCAAAAGTAAAAGCTGTTTGGGGTTTTTTTGATTCAGGAAGTTGTGAATTTGTATGAAATGTTCCACACCCGGAATTGCCTGCACCGGAGAGCATACCAGCATAAGACTGGCAACATCATTGAACTGATGCAAGTATATTTCCCTTTTCTTGCATTCCATTTATTTTTAAATAGTGAAACAATTCATATTCATTTCTAATATTCAGATAATCAGTAAGGTATGACATAGAATGAAAGCAAATTCTTGTTGAAAGACTGAATGGTTAGAGTATCACAGAGGCTGTGATTAGCAAAGCAAACAAAAGAAAGAGAGGAGGACAAAAACATCCTTCCATAGGAAATTGAATAAGAGGAAAATTACTAAAAACCTGAAGAAGCACAGGACCAGAGTGTGCTTAAGCTGTTTTAACTGCTGACAGCTGATGTCAAATCTTTATCTGTATGTGAGAGAGCACTTGGCTCAAACTGGAGCAAGGTTACTAACAGTGTAAAGTAATGACCAAGCTCAGCTGAGTCCTGATTTTATAATTATTCAGGACCAACTCAGCTGGCTACCTGCTGTTGTACCTCTCTTGTTGATATCTACAGGATTTATCCTTACTCTTTTACTTTTCTTGAAAATCAGAAATGCTTGTATCCCCACATATATTTTCATTAGGATCTTGTCTGCGGGTCACCATCTGCTGAGTTTGGAAAAAAGGAACATGAAGAATTACACATTACAGGAGTGATTTGGACTGTTTAATAAACTTCAGCTCCTGCTTTAGGGATCCTCTAAAATGCAGACTAAAAATGCCCAGGTTTGGCAGCAACTAGATATGAGGAGTAAAATAGTTTTTAGTTCAGAAATTTAATTATTGGCTTCCCATAATTATAACAGCCTTTCCAAAAGAGGGTCTGAGCTGGAAATGACAGCAAAATACAGGGAACTCTGAAAGAACTTGATCTTTAAAGCACAATTTTTTCCCACCTGAAAAGAACACCATGCTTGTGGAGCCAGGTGTCTGTACAAGGCTATGGTTGTGTGAGACAGCCTTGCTGCAGCTGAGTGACCATGTCACTGTCTTACAGGGTTCTGCAGCTGTCTCAGCAGTGTTAAACTCAGTCTGAGGCAGAAGAGAGTGAACTTGCTCATTCATCCAAAGGTTCCAGTCTGATCTGACCCTGTTCTCAGTAAATCTCTGTGGAAGTGTGCAGTGACAGTGTAGAGACAGGTGGTGCAGTGTGATCAGCACCTGCTGTGTGCTGGGAATCCAGCTTCATCTGTTGTCTGCTTATAACATCATCATTTGTTTCTCTTTTGACTCTTGAGCAATAAGGTGTTTCAAAACAATGTTATCCTAAGATCTTAATTTTGTCTCAAACTAGGATTACAGAAGCCTTTCAAAAAGCAGACAAATATTTTGAAATAAGTGGCTCTGGAGGAAAAGTGTATCGAATTTCTACAGCAATGGAGGACATGGAAGCTTACACTAAGCTGACTGGTATGAGCTCTCACAATTATTTCTTTCAAAGTAAAAGAACATGAATACCCATTTTTACAGCTGGTTTTACAGCTTTTGTGCACAGAAGATGGGACAGGCCAATCTCTGTGTTCTCATATCTTGCTGGGAGAGCAAGACCTAGTTTAAATTACTTTCATGTTGAGAGAGAGGTACCAACTTTGTGTTCTGTGTATGTTCAAGTTCAGCAGTGTTGTCAGAAGGTCCTCCCTGTGCCCCGAGTTTGCTGCACTTGTCACAGGTGGGATCTGAGTCAGCTCTAAGTGATAAAACATTCAGCTATGTCAGGTAGAGTAGTACTGGATGTGTGTTGTGGTGTGAAGCTGTTCCCAAGGCAAGTTCCAAAGGGCTTCCATGGGGTCTGGTTTGATTTGCTTGAGACACTGGTACCCTGGTGGCCTGTCCCTCCTGGTCTGTGCTGTGAGGCCACCAGCACTGGTTGATGTTCAGGACTGCAGCAGGGGGCATGGAGGCCAGTGTGGGAAGGCAGACCCTGCTGTCCCTGCAGGTGTGGGGATGGCTGCAGGGCAGAGGATGCTGCAGGCCCTGCTCCAGAGTGCTCTGAGTGCTCCTGAGTAGTGGCAGCTCTTTCAGCCCCTCTCAGCTACAGCTCACAAGGACTCCCAGGGCATCTTTCCTGAGTTTCCGCCATCAAGCCTTGGCTGACCAACAGAGGGGCTCAAGAACTTCCATCTGAGGGCACTGTTGCAAAGGATCCTGTGTGTTTCAGCCTGGGTCATGCTAAGGGCCTTCTGCTGGTAATCCTTTGCCACAGCCATCTGCAGCTGCCCTGCTGTGCTGTGCTGAGGGGCTGCACATCCCCCCTACCATTGCCTATCTCTGCTCAGGGCAGGAGACAGGGCTGGCTTTGAGAGGCAGTAGCTATTGGAAAGCATGAATTCTGGTGCTGGGCTATGGAAGGCTGGGCAGAAAGAACTGAAATGAAGTTCTTCATGGGCTACAATCTGTTCCTGAGGGCTGGCTGGTGTGTAAGATCAGCTGTGCTGGCAAGTCAGCAGGGTCCTGCTGTAACTGCCTGCTTACCTGCAGTACCTGGTGAGGAGCACAGCTCAGGGCAAGGAGGCCAGGACTATCCCCTGTCTACCACATCAAGGAGAGTGATGTGAGTAATGGGCCAGCATCAGATGTAACAGTGGACTGTGAAGGATGAGTATGTTCTCCTCTTAAACCAAGGCACTTCCTTTCCTGCCTCTAGTGGTTGCAGCCTGGGGCTCCTGAGATGCTTGTTTCAGCAGTCCATGATGAGTGATGTTTCTGTGAACCTTGTGGACCTTTGCAAATGATGAACCTCTGTGAAGTTCTGCAGCAAAAAGCTCCCTAGCCTTTTTCCATGATGAGTGAAGAACCACTGTTGGTTTTTAATGTGTCACCTCCTGATTTGGCAGCAGGTCCTAGTTCTAGTAAAGACTGAGACAGCAAATCATTCCTTGTCACTACTGCTTTTGCACAGGGGAGGGGTTCATTTCTGCTGCTTATTTCTCCTGCATTATTTGTTCTCTGTCTGAAGAGACCTGGTCTGTGGTTCCTCATAGAGAAGTTCCTGACTTTGGTTGACTTGCCCATAAAAACAATCCTCACCTGAAGGTGTTTTGGTCTGTGGCTCGTGGGTTGCTTCTGGAGTGTGCTGGGAGCTCTTTAGGCTGGTTGTAACTCTCAGTGTGTGTTGCTGGGCTGTGCTCACAGCGTGTGTTGAGGCTGCCCAGGTGTTCCTGGCCAGGAAATATGAGCAGCCACAGAGCAGTGTGGTGGTTGTGACAAGCCAGCAGCATCCTGGCAGCAGCAGTCCCTGGGACAGCCGAAAATTACCTTCCTGCTCTGAAACCACATCAAAAGAAACCTCTGTCTTGGTGCTTGGATTGATGGTGGGGAACTCACTGCGTACCTCACTGTCATGTGGAGAGCAGGGGGACTTTGGTGCTGGCATCCACAGTCTGAGAAACTGAAGGTTTAATAGCAGTTCTTTATATTTTTACAAGTCTAGGCACCCATGTCCTGAGCCACTTAGTGCTGGCATGTAGGATATTTTGCTGAACAAGACTGGCTAAATAAGAAGAGAAAGTAACTTTCAGTGAAATAACAGAATGTGTTGCAAGGGTGAGAATTAAGCTAGTTTTTCTGCCAAAACCATTGTGAATCTGTTGATAATTAAGATGACATTGTGACTTTTCATTGTCAGACTTGGTTCAGTCATTCCCTGAAAATGTTTTTCCTGAAACAGCAGGAGCAGTCTTTCTTGTTGCTTTAACCTTTGCCACTGTACTGCATTTTGCTGTGACACTGGATTGTGACATACTTACCAAAAATCACTGCAACTTTGGCAGACAGCATCTACCTGGAGATCCTGCACTCCAGTCGGCCAGAGCTGGAGGAGGCACGAGAAATCCTGCGCAAAATAGAACGGCGTGAGTTGTACAAGTTTTTGGGAGAGACTCGGCCGGAGACAAAGAAGGAAATTGTAGAGGTAATGTCCTCTGGGGGAAGGTTCTGAATTCTGGACCTGGAAAAATGTTCTCAGATTGATGACCATGCATTTTTTCTGTGTCCATCACATGGGGCTCCTCTGCTTGGCCTGGGTGTCAGCAGGGAGTATTCCCTTGGGTCCACAGCCAAACAACCCCTGTTGTGGGTTTCAGCTTTTGGAGTAGATCCCCATCCCGTCTGAAGTTTGTGGAGGAGCTCGCTGCTTCTGGTCTTTTGTGGGGTTTTTTGTGGTGTCATTTCAGTTTTTTCATAGTGATCAATGACATTACTGATCTTGTCTGTCTCTTGGGTCTTATATATATTTCACTGTATAGATATAAAAGCTTTGTAAGAGGGTGAGATCCTGCCACCCTTCATTAAAAAAAAAGAACTTCAGTAAAAACATTTAGGATTCAGCTTTGGAGAACTTAACTGCAAAAATTTTGTATTGGTAAAGTGGTTGAAGGTACTATTTTCTGCTTTCACACTTCAGCATCCTGGATAGCTCACTCTTGCTCTCCCCCTGCCCCATCATCAGGTGTTAAACTCTTCCTTCACAGCCTGGAAAATTTGTGTCTTCTCAATTATATAAGCTTAGTTTGTTTCTAAAAACTAATACAAAACTTATGGCTAAAGTATCCAGGGTTTTGAACAGCCAGATTGCTGCCAGCAGAGTCTGTCAAACTGGGAGGAATGAAAAGCTTTACTTTAGTGGCATGTTCTGTCATGTGTTTTGTTGCCTTGACCTGAGAGTGGGCAAATGTAATCTGAGTTAAGAATTAATCTTTTGGTTTTGTCTCTTTCAGAATAATGGCCTGGCAGAAAGCATTGCTAATTCCAAGCCGGAGAAGGATCCTCCAGACGTGGAGTTAGAGGCTGAGAATTTCATAGTTGATGTAAATACCTCTCAGAGTGCATTCCAGTTAAAACTTCTCAATCACAGAGGGCCTCATGTACCCTAGTGAAAACTGGAGACATGCTTTAATACCTTTGCCAGAATGAAAGAACAAATCCACAGGTTTAGCTTCACTAAACTGGATAAAATTGTAGTACTTTACAGAGCTTTAAAGTATTTGCCTGGGCTTTCCTTGTCCCACAAACTGAAGCTGTGGGGAAGTGGGCACCTTCCTGCTGACCACTGAACTGCTGGAGTACCAGGCAGATGGAAATAATAATGTCTAAACCTCATGTTTCTAATTGTGAGCTCTACTGCTGCCCCTGGGTTGTGTGTTTTGGGGAGGCCCAAGCTGGCCAGGGACCAGTACACTTCCAGTGTTGGCAGCTGGGACCTGTAAGTGTGAATATTCACCTGGCAGCTTCAGAGCAAGAGGTGGCAGAAGAAAAGATACAAAATACAAATATGAGATTGTTTTATTAAGTAATAATTTGTTAATTATTCTGTTTGTTTACTGTAATTTTCAAGAGTATAGAGTATAAATACCTTTTATATTATTGTGAGAAAACTAAAGACAAACATTACAAATGCTGTTTTCTTTGTCTTGCCCACAAGGTTATCAACATGGATTATGGAATGAAAGAACAGAATCCCATTGATAAAGTCCACTTCTATTGCAAGGCTGATCCTTCCAAGGCAGTCAATATCAGTAAAGAACAGGTAGTCTTTTATTTTCCTCAGCTGGCTTCTGAAAAGTGTCTTCACAGGTTGTGAGGGAAGTAATCACAATCCTGCACGGTTGTTCTTGGAGTTGTTGGGAGGTGGTGGGATCCATGGCCTTGCAGGTCCTCAGTGTGTGCTGAATGGTGCCAGGCTGGAATCCTGACAGCCTGTGCACAGGACCAGTGTTCAACTGGAACAGACTGGAAGTTAGAACAGTCATTTTGGATAAAGCTCATGGATTGTAGTGGGGTGTTTCTTACTGCTTTCCTTTTGTATTCTGATGAAAAAATGGAAGCCCAGTGGACTCTCAATTCCAAGCAATACTAAAGCTTATCTCTCTTTTTTTCCAAAGGTTTCCAAGTTTTTACCCATTACATTTACGGAGCAGGTTATCCGGGTCTATTACAAAAGTCAGGATTCACACACTATTTCAGCTGCAAAGCAGTACTTCATTCAGTGGTGTATGCAGAATGATTTCACCAAACCACAGGTAACAAAGTCACTCATTGTTTTTCTTGTTTAGAGCTCTTCATCTTTGCCCATAAGCTTGCTTTTTCATTAAGAAATTTGGCATTCAGGCTTTGCCTTTGTGGCAGAGGCACTCCTCACTGACCTAACTCCTGGTTTTACTGTGGCTCCCATCTGGAGGTTCTTTGGTTTCACTGAAGTAGTGCTGGAGACTCCTGCAGGTTTCATGGAATCACAGAGTGATGGAGCACATTGGGCTGGAAGGAGACCTTGAAGTTTGCTGAGTTCCAACCCCCCTGCTGTGGGCAGGGACACCTTCAACTGGACCAGGGTGCTCAGAGCTCCATCCAACCTGGCCCTGGTTGTGGGTGTCCTTTAGGGACAGAGCTGCATTCTCTGGCATGAGAGACCACCCAAAGGATGAGTGTTCTTACATGCTGGAGCCCCAGCTACAGGCATGGCCAACTCTGTTGAAGGCTTGTTCTTTTGTCATTCTTCTGGCATCTGTTTTTTGAGAGCAGTTAATTTCAGAAGGGCTTGTGACAAATGAATCAAGCAACAGCTTTTGCTCTTTGTAGAGTGTGGTTGCTGCTAATAATTTAGGAAGAGCTGGACAGCCAGTGGTGATGGCTTCTCAGATGGGCAGGGGACTTATGTCTTCCCACCAGAGGCCACCACTGACCATCATTTTCCATCTCTGGGATGCACAGTCATCAGTATTTATTGATTTACTGCTTACTTACTGATCTGTTGCTTCTGGGACCTTGTACTGATTCTTTTCTATTAAGCTTGAGACTGAGCTGCTTTTCCTCTGCTTTAGAATGGCAAACAATCATTAATGTTTCCTGACTTTCATTACTAGGATGGAGATGTTGTTGCCCCTCATCTGACTCCAATGAAGAGCACCTGGAATAACATGAGGGATGATGAGCACAGGAGAGCCTCAGAACCCAGATGCAAACAAAGGCTTGCCTTTGATGAGTAACATGTTTCCTTTTGGCACCCTTCAGTCTGCCTCCTCAGAAGAGTAAACCTGAGCAGAAGCTGTGCTGAAAGCATTTGGATGGACTGGAACTATCCATGGAGCAATGTAGAAATTAATTTTACAATACAATCCATTTTAATCTAGATACTTAAAGTGAGTATTCCAAATAGACTTTTAGAAAACAACTTGTTACAACAGAGTAAACTCACTTCTCATTTATTTTTTAATGCATTGGCACTGTGTAGCAAGAGTAAGTTTAAAAATTGCAATTCATGTTAGAAGACTTCACTGTTCTTCCTGGCCCTGATCCCTTCTTCAGCTGACTGTGCTATTGCATGAGGTAGCAGAAAGAATCCCAGCTCAGGTCTGATAGGGGGGTTTCAGTACCTGGGGAAGAGAGGGGCAAGTGTGCTCCTGAAAACATAGTGAGGTACAGAAGAAACACCTGAGGGTGACATCTTCAAGAATTGCAAAACAAATTTCATTTAAAAAAAAGGCAGGGTGAGGGGAATCTTTTTTATAATCAAAGGTTATTTTTCTGGTATTCCAAAACTGATGGAGATGCAGGACTTTGCTTTAAGAGTGACCCCAGTTTTTATTGAAGTTACAATGCATTGCAGTGCCATGCAGCCTTTTATTGTTTGTGCATTTTTGATACAATGAATGTTACATTTTTACTGCAAAAACTGCTCAAAACGTCCATGGTGTGAGTGGTTGCAGGAAGGCTGAGCTGCCCAGGGGGGCACAGGTGGGCAGTATCTGTCCTTCACCAAGTGCACCTTGTTTTTACTGGATTGCACTGGACTAGGCAGACAGGCTTTTCAGGAATCCCTCCACTCTTGTATCCCTGGCCTGTTCTCTGGATCTCTGATGGCTGGCCCTGTGCCAGTTTTCTCTCCCTTGCAGACCTGTGAGGTCCTGACAGGTTGTCTGTGCTGGCAGGACTGGTGTGAATGTTGCTGAATGTCTGTCCTGCTGAACAGATGACCGAGGAAGACCTTTGCCTCATGTTTTACTCAGGTCTAAGAGGAAGACTGATTTCATGAAGTGAAACCTGAAAGCTCTAAAATAGCTGCCCTCAAAACTAAAAACATAAAATGAAAAGTTCAGTAATGCTCAGCAATTGAAAGGAACTGTTGAGTTTATATCTGGAGTGGGGAGAGAAGCACTGAGCATTGAGGTCAGGGGTGGGTGGCCAGGGTAGGTTCTGAAAACCAACCCAGCAGGAAGGTGTTCTGAGTGACCTGCAGAGCTCTAGTCATGTCTCCTTTGACCTTTTCATCCAGGGAACTGATGCCTTAGGCAGAGGAAAGTAGAATCAGTATCCATGAGCTTACTCAGATTTTGTTTGTTGAAATAACCAGAAGTTGTTGTGTACTCTGCTGCTTTCTTATATGCCTGTGCTCCTGTGTCTGAAGGTGTAACCTCTGCTGTTCCTTTCTCTAACAGTATTTCAGACCTGCAGGTGAACCAGGTAACTGTTTGAAAGGTTTGTGACCTCTTAAAAAGCTTTTAAAGAGCTTTTTATGCTTCAAGAAACAATATCATAGAATGAAGACATTTATGTCCCTTGTATGCATAAAATCAAATATTTTCCAGAATAATATAATTTTGTTACTGTTTATTGAGTTTGTTTTGAATCTGTTTCAAAAGGTGCACTTTATACTTGGGAAAGATCTTTTGTTTATGTTAAACCAAAAATTTATACTTAAGTTCTGAGAGCATTTCTTTTCCCATCATGTTCATCTGAGCCTCTCTGAAGAATAAATTTATGAACAACGATTTTACTATTCTTCTAAAGAATTGCAATGTGTGGAGTTTATTAAAACCAGTCTTACTGTGCCATTCTAAAGAGCCAGAGGTATTCCTGTGGAATCCCCTCCCTCTTGAGGAGGTGGGTTCTTGGTTGGTGCCTCCTCACAGTGCAGCTCAGGGGCAGGGGGGCAGCTCATGGAGGCTGTGCCAAGGCTGAGGGTCCCACCCACCTCTGCTCCTGCCTTGTGCAGCCACCTGGCCTTGCCCACCTGGGAAAGCAGACCAGTCTCAGCATCCTTCCAGGGGTCAGGGAGGCTTTTCAGATACTGCTCCAGCTGTTGTGCGGGGGAAGAGGGAAGGTGAGGTCGTGCTTGACCAACCTGGTCACCTGAGCTGGAATGACTGGGCTGGAGGCTGAGGGGAGGGCAGTGGGTGTTGTCAGCCTCAGCAAGCTGCTGAAGGGGGATTTGGAGGAAGGGAGGTGAACTCAAACCTGGCTGAAGGGCTGAGCTCAGAGGGTGGTTGATCAGTGGCACAAGTCTGGTTGGAGGCCAGTACCAGTGGTGTAGCCCAGGGGTTGGTGGTGGGTCCACCCCAGAGGTCCATTACTGATTGACAGCAAGTTTGCAGGTGAGGAATGGCTGGTACTGCCAGAGGGATGTGCTGCATCCAGGGGGATCTCAGCAGTCTGGAGAAGGGATGACAGGAGCCTCATGAAGATCACCAAGGGGAAGTTCAAAGTCCTGCACGTGGGGAGGGTCCCCCTCCTTCAGCAGGAGGTAGGGAGAGCACCCACCTGCAGGGCAGCATGGAGAGGATCTGTGAGNACGACTCAAAAGCTGCCTGGATACATCCTGGGACACAGCCCTGATGGAGCAAGGGCTCAGCAATGTGACCTCCTGAGGTGCCTCCAACCTCACCCAAGCTGTGATCCCACTCCAGTGCCACTGGCAGAAATATGAAATGGGGCTGAAGTCAGGAGCTGTGTGTTGGTGAGCAGTGAGGCANAGGCCCAACAAAGGTCCAGCAGAGTCCAACAAAGCTCCAGCAGAGTCCAACAAAGCACCATGAGCCAACAAATGTGCAACAACTTCGCTCCACAGCCAAGTGTTCAGTGGTGTCCTGGGCTGCCTTAGGCTGAGTGTTGCCAGCAGGGAGGGGACCNCAGAAATATGAAATGGGGCTGAAGTCAGGAGCTGTGTGTTGGTGAGCAGTGAGGCAGTGCTGAGAGCCTTGGGGATGGGTCCTGGCGGCTTCCTGGGTGGTCAAGGTGATTTATTGGAGCCTCTCTCCAGTGTGTGATGGCTCGTACCCTCAGTGCATTCTCTGCTGCCACCACCATTTATCTGGTAGGATTCAGAAAGGGAGGGAGACAAACCTNAGCATCAGGATACACTTTCCCACTGTGAGGGTGGCCAAGCACTGGTGCAGGTGCTCAGGGAGGTGGTGGAGTCTTCATCCATGGAACGACTCAAAAGCTGCCTGGATACATCCTGGGACACAGCCCTGATGGAGCAAGGGCTCAGCAATGTGACCTCCTGAGGTGCCTCCAACCTCACCCAAGCTGTGATCCCACTCCAGTGCCACTGGCAGAAATATGAAATGGGGCTGAAGTCAGGAGCTGGGTTGGTGAGGGGTGAGGCAGTGCTGAGTCCTTGGGGATGGGTCCTGGTGGCTTCCTGGGTGGGCAAGGTGATTTATTGGAGCCCATCTCCAGTGTGTGATGGCTCGTACCCTCAGTGCATGCTCTGCTGCCACCACCATTTATCTGGGAGGATTCAGAAAGGGAGGGAGACAAACCTCCTTGCTCCCACCAACTGGTGGGCTCTGAAAAGGCTCCAGGCAACCAGAGCTTTGCCTGTGGTCAGACTGACCCTGGGGAAATGGCATGGGTGGGCTGTGGGAGGTGGGATCAGCAGGGAACTGACTGGGGAGGCTCAACTAAAGTGGGGTAGGGAGGGTGGGTGAGTGTGTGAAGTGCCACACCCTGGGGCTGGGTGAGATCAAGGCTTCAGAAATGGCAGGTTTAGGGGCAGGAGGTGACACCAGGGGAGGTCAGGGGGTGATGTGTCAGCTCAGCACCAATGTGTGCTCCCACAACAAATACATCAAATGCAGTCAAAGCAGGCAGGCCATTCCTCTACTATGGAACCCCATGACCCACCCTGTGGGATCCCTGTGGGGCTGGTCCTGCTGCTGGCACAGGGATGCTGGAGGAGAGCTGGCCCCACAACCAGGAGTGAGAGGCAGGAGGCAACAGGCCCTGGAGCTCTGGGTGGGAAGGGGCCCTCGTGGGAGCAGGGAGGGCTGGGGTGCCCAGGACACCCTGAGGAGGACGCCTTGGTCCCCATGGGGTGACAGGGTGGACAGAGAGAGTGGGCTCTGTCAGAGGGGATGGGTCCCTGCACTGCCCTGAAACTGTACCCAGGCTGATCCTCCCAGTGTGCTGTGGCCACGCAGACTGGGCTGGGACAGGGCACAGCTGGTGCTGTCACAGCCCCTGACCTGCTGCCCCCACCCCTTCATTCCTCACTTCCAGGGCAAGGACAAGGTCAGGAGCACAGCTCTGTACATTTATTGAGGAGTGGTGATGGTTCTGCCAGCCCTGCCAGCCCTCCCAGCCCTGCTGGCACCGTGCTGCTCTCGAGGGCTGCTCCTCCATCCTGCAGTGCCAGCTCTGCCCTGTGCCCCCCTCCCGTGGCAGCTCTGCCTCATCCCAGCCAGGAGGGTCTGTGGTGCCACGCTGGGGCTGAGACCCACTGCAGTCTGTCCCCCTGGTGCTGCCACCAGCCCCTGCTGGCACATGGGAGGGGGTGTTGGTGGGGACAGGATGGAGGGAGGAGGCTGGCACCGTCCCACAGGCTCAGCAGGTCCTGGCAGGGAACAGCTGTGCTTGAGATGTCGGTCTCAAAGCATGTCCCTGGTGCCACCTTTGTCCCCAGGTGTGGTTGGGGGGGTCAGGCCAAGCCCCACAGCTCCAGGTCCTGGATGCAGAACTC
>WBMV01003759.1:160628-184068 GCA_013396655.1 Campylorhamphus procurvoides | reverse complement strand
GGGGCCCAAAGTGCACTGGGATGAGCACTGGGGTGACGTCCAGCCCAGCTCCTGGCACTGCTGCTCCCGACAGCCCTGCAGGGCAGTGCCACACTCGGGCACTCTGCCAGGCTGTGCCACCTTCACAGGGAAGTCCAAGGGTGTGTGGCCACCCGAGGAGCAGCGAGAGGACAAAAAGGCAGGAGAGGCTTCCATAACTTCAATCCCACTTCAGCTCCAGCAGAAGGGGTGAAGTCTGGACTTTCCCTCCTTTGGGCTGACCCCAAAGTGTGGATGGGTTCAGGGACGTGCCTTGGTCCTGGTGGCAGCTGGTGACAAGTGCCAGCCACAGCTCAGTCTGACTGAGTGCAGTCCCTGCCCAAGGGTGGGTAGGCAGCAATTTCCTGCTGACCACCCTGGGGAGACAAGAGGGATGAGAGACCTCCTGTCCCCAGGGTGTCGATCCTTGGGGGGCAGAGGGGCTGCAGGGCAGGTCCTGTGTGTGCCCACCCCCCTCTGCACCTCCCCAGGGCAGCCCCCATCCCTCGGTCCATTCACTCATCCAGCCTGGCTGGACCCTCCCAGCGCTGCCCGGAGCTCATTCCCAGCTCCTCCATTGCCATGTGGGACCCCCCAGGTTGGACCTACCAGGAGGTGGTAGCGGGCTCGGAGCCCCCTCATTGCAGGTGTCTCTGGGCTGCGGGAGCCGCTCCCTCCTCCCTGCCCAGGTTAATGTTCACCTGCCCCGGCCCCTCCCCGGCCACCGGTGCGTGACACGGGTGGGTGTGGGTGCCACTGCCTGTCCCAGCCCACGGGGGTCCAGGGGGTGACCCTGCCTGGTGCTGGGACAGCCATCACCTCCCTCGTGCCCCGGCTGCTCCTCAAGCCTGAAGGGGAGAGCCCGGAGGCCTCAGAGGAGCCCTTGTTTTGGCATCAACAGGAAGGTCCTGCGTGTGTTGCTTTTTGCAACAGGTCTGTGGCAATGGTTGTAGAAAGTGCCAACAGGTGCGTGGACACCACAGAGGGACATGGCCCGTGCTCCGAGGGACCAGCCTATGCTGACATCCCACTGAGCCAGAGCTCCTGGGAGAGCTGGGACATCCTGGAGATGAGGAAGGGACCCCCTGGCTGAGCCTCCCACCCCAGATGGCACCAGAGAAGTTCCTGCAGACCTGTGAGGAGGTGCAGTGCCCCAGTGCAGCCCCTTCCCACTGATGCCACCCCCCAACCAGTCAGTACAGCTGTGAGCCTGTGGGTCCAAACACAGCAGTGCTCCATTTCTGCCGGTGAAGGAAGGACTTTCTGTGTGCCCTGGATGATGGCAGGATGACTGCAATGCCTGGCCCAGGCCCTGGGCCCCCCGCAGGCAATTTGGGGTTGCCCTTCATCTCCATGGCAGGGCCCACTGCACTGCTCAGTCCTAATGTCCCCATCAGGTTTTGGTGGCAGCAGGAGGATCAGGGTGCTGGCACAGCTGGCACTTGGTCATTGGCAGGGCTCTGGAGGGGTCAGAAGGTCCCAGTGGCCCCAAAACTTTCCTCTGGGACCCGGAACAGGAGCAGGACAGGACACCAGTCCCTGCTTGAGCTGCCTTAGCGTGGCCATCCCTGCCCATGTCCCTGTCCCTGCCCCTTCCTTAGCCATGCCAGTGCNTGGACCTACCAGGAGGTGGTAGCGGGCTCGGAGCCCCCTCATTGCAGGTGTCTCTGGGCTGCGGGAGCCGCTCCCTCCTCCCTGCCCAGGTTAATGTTCACCTGCCCCGGCCCCTCCCCGGCCACCGGTGCGTGACACGGGTGGGTGTGGGTGCCACAGCCTGTCCCAGCCCACGGGGGTCCAGGGGGTGACCCTGCCTGGTGCTGGGACAGCCATCACCTCCCTCGTGCCCCGGCTGCTCCTCAAGCCTGAAGGGGAGAGCCCGGAGGCCTCAGAGGAGCCCTTGTTTTGGCATCAACAGGAAGGTCCTGCGTGTGTTGCTTTTTGCAACAGGTCTGTGGCAATGGTTGTAGAAAGTGCCAACAGGTGCGTGGACACCACAGAGGGACATGGCCCGTGCTCCGAGGGACCAGCCTATGNCTTCTGCCCCTGTCCCTTACCCAGTCCCTGCTCTGCCTTGTGTTTGACCCTGCTCCTGTTCCCATTTCCATATTCCTGCCCCTGTCCTTGACAATGCCCCTGCCCATTCCTGCTTCTGCCCTTTCCTTTTCCCTACCCTTGTCCATGCTCTTGCCCCTTGCCCTGCTCTGTCCCTGCTCATGACAATGTCATTCCTCTGCCCCTTGCTCCTNGCCTGGCCCAGGCCCTGGGCCCCCTGCAGGCAATTTGGGGTTGCCCCTGATCTCCATGGCAGGCCCCATTGCACTGCTCAGTCCTGATGTCCCCATCAGGTTTTGGTGGCAGCAGGAGGATCAGGGTGCTGGCACAGCTGGCACTTGGTCATTGGCAGGGCTCTGGAGGGGTCAGAAGGTCCCAGTGGCCCCAAAACTTTCCTCTGGGACCCGGAACAGGAGCAGGACAGGACACCAGTCCCTGCTTGAGCTGCCTTAGCATGGCCATCCCTGCCCATGTCCCTGTCCCTGCCCTTTCCTTAGCCATGCCAGTACTTCTGCCCCTGTCCCTTACCCAGTCCCTGCTCTGCCTTGTGTTTGACCCTGCTCCTGTTCCCATTTCCATATTCCTGCCCCTGTCCTTGACAATGCCCCTGCCCATTCCTGCTTCTGCCCTTTCCTTTTCCCTATCCTTGACCATGCTCTTGCCCCTTCCCCTGCTCATGACAATGTCATGCCTCTGCCCCTTGCTCCTCCCCTGTTCCAGCACTCACCCCATTACCTTGCTCGGGAGCACTTCTGGGTCCAGCTTTGGGACTTGATTCCCTGGGAGACCCAGAGGGACCCAGCCCAGGGGGCTGGTGGGAGCAGGAACAGGGCCTTGGGCGCAGCCACAGGTACAAACCCAGCGGCTGCAGAGGATGGAGATGCTGCCTGCAGCCCTCAGGTCAGTCCTGCTGCCTCTCAGTACTGTCTCTCTCTCTTTCTGGCCTTGTGGAAAGAGGGGGCTGTAAANCTTCTGCCCCTGTCCCTTACCCAGCTCCTGCTCTGCCTTGTCCTTGATCAACCCTGCTCCTGTCCCCATTTCCATATCCCTGCCCCTGTCCTTGACAATGCCCCTGCCCATTCCTGCTTCTGCCCTTTCCTTTTCCCTATCCTTGACCATGCTCTTGCCCCTTCCCCTGCTCATGACAATGTCATGCCTCTGCCCCTTGCTCCTCCCCTGTTCCAGCACTCACCCCATTACCTTGCTCGGGAGCACTTCTGGGTCCAGCTTTGGGACTTGATTCCCTGGGAGACCCAGAGGGACCCAGCCCAGGGGGCTGGTGGGAGCAGGAACAGGGCCTTGGGCGCAGCCACAGGTACAAACCCAGCGGCTGCAGAGGATGGAGATGCTGCCTGCAGCCCTCAGGTCAGTCCTGCTGCCTCTCAGTACTGTCTCTCTCTCTTTCTGGCCTTGTGGAAAGAGGGGGCTGTAAAATGGGCACCCTCCCACAGCTCCAGCTTTTCTTACACCACTGTTGGGTTACCTGTACATGTGCGACCTTCCCTAAAGCCAAGGGGGTTTCACTCTGGCCTAGAGACCTGTTTGCCTTTTGGTCATTTGTTTTCCCTCCCACGTCCTGTGTTTGCTTTCAAGTTCCCTCCTGCCTCCTCCTTGTGCCCCCCCGAGTCCCCACTCAGCCTCCAGCCCCCCCATAACCACAGGGCCCAGCAGGTGTTTAAAATCTGCACAGTTTATTATGCTCCTTGCCATGCCCAGCCCGGCCTCCCCGTGCCCCTCCCTGTGCCCTCAGGGCTGCCCTGCCCAGGGCTGAGCTGGGCTTGGCTCCACATCCCCCAAAGCGCTGACAGCAGTAAGGCAAAAGTTTTAATTGTCCAGCAAAAAAGGTCTGTTCACACACCTGCCTGGGCACATCCATCTCTCTCGGCTGCTCAGTACCAGCCGTGACTTCCATGCCACATTCCCAACCCTTGGGAGCAGTGGGGATGCTGGGGGTGGCTGTCACACTGCAGTCACATCTCAGTGCCACCACAGAGCCAGCAGAGCCTGGTGGCTTCACCCCCGAGGGTCACATTCAGGGTCAGCAGCAGCAGCAGCTGCAGGGTGAGCAGGTCTGAGCACAGAGTGGGGAGCAGGGGGACCAAGGGGGGCTGATTTCAGAGCCCCCACGTGCAGCCACAAGCCCACGGCACAGGGGGATGCAGAGAAGTGCACAGCCAGGAGTGTGAAGCAGCTGTGGAACATGAGGAGCCCAACAGGAACAGCAGTGACAAGCTCCTCCTTGATTTGATCTGGAGCCTTACAGGGTGAGTGTGACACCTCCTGGTCCCTGGTCCAGGCTGCTGGCCTGAGCAATCCCAGCAGCACAGCTTGAGCCTGGCTTTGTCACCCAACAGAAACTGGGAGCAGCACAAGTCCATCTCCTCAGCAGTATTCCTTCTGAGACCTGCAGAGCCTCTGTGCATGGGCCTGGTATGGAAGGATCTGTGTTGCTCCAACAGGATAAAGCAGTTACCCAGTACCCTCCCTGCTCCTGCTTCCACACCAGTTCCAGTCCTTGTTTCAGTGCTGTGGTTACCTGTGGCAGCAGCTCCAGCTGTCCCCCTTCCAACAGGTCCTCATCCTTAGTCACCCATCTCTTCCACAGCACCCCCTGTGCCTGAGCACACGGGATTTTTCCACATCCCACAGCAGCACGACCACCAAGAAATGGGTTCTGCAGCCAGAGCTCGGGCACCACGTACCCAGATTGCCTCGTACCAAGCAGGAGTGTCACTAGGCAAAGCAGTGAAGGGGAAGGTTCCATGAGAAGCAAACATCTCCAGGACACAGCGATGGAAAAATCAACAGTTCACGTTCTGAGCTCTTCCTGGACTCTCGTGGGTTTAGCTCAGACACTCCCCAGCTCCTGCTGGACTGCCCAGAGCTCATGGCTGAGACTGCAGTGAAAAGCACAGCTGAAGGGAGGGGGATGCTCCAACAGAGGCACTGCAGCTCTGACAGTCTGTGCTGAGCCCACAGCTCAGCAGGGTATTCCCAGAACCTCAGCCCCAAAGTCAGACCTCATTCAGGGAACCTTCCCCACCCACCCCATGTACCCAAGCTTTGCCTGTTCCTCAGAGTGGTCCATGGCCCAGGGAAGGATGNGGGTTACCTGTACATGTGCGACCTTCCCTAAAGCCAAGGGGGTTTCACTCTGGCCTAGAGACCTGTTTGCCTTTTGGTCATTTGTTTTCCCTCCCACGTCCTGTGTTTGCTTTCAAGTTCCCTCCTGCCTCCTCCTTGTGCCCCCCCGAGTCCCCACTCAGCCTCCAGCCCCCCCATAACCACAGGGCCCAGCAGGTGTTTAAAATCTGCACAGTTTATTATGCTCCTTGCCATGCCCAGCCCGGCCTCCCCGTGCCCCTCCCTGTGCCCTCAGGGCTGCCCTGCCCAGGGCTGAACTGGGCTCGGCTCCACATCCCCCAAAGCGCTGACAGCAGTAAGGCAAAAGTTTTAATTGTCCAGCAAAAAAGGTCTGTTCACACACCTGCCTGGGCACATTCATCTCTCTCGGCTGCTCAGTACCAGCCGTGACTTCCATGCCACATTCCCAACCCTTGGGAGCAGTGGGGATGCTGGGGGTGGCTGTCACACTGCAGTCACATCTCAGTGCCACCACAGAGCCAGCAGAGCCTGGTGGCTTCACCCCCGAGGGTCACATTCAGGGTCAGCAGCAGCAGCAGCTGCAGGGTGAGCAGGTCTGAGCACAGAGTGGGGAGCAGGGGGACCAAGGGGGGCTGATTTCAGAGCCCCCACGTGCAGCCACAAGCCCACGGCACAGGGGGATGCAGAGAAGTGCACAGCCAGGAGTGTGAAGCAGCTGTGGAACATGAGGAGCCCAACGAGAACAGCAGTGACCAGCTCCTCCTTGATTTGGTTTGGAGCCTTACAGGGTGAGTGTGACACCTCCTGGTCCCTGGTCCAGGCTGCTGGCCTGAGCAATCCCAGCAGCACAGCTTGAGCCTGGCTTTGTCACCCAACAGAAACTGGGAGCAGCACAAGTCCATCTCCTCAGCAGTATTCCTTCTGAGACCTGCAGAGCCTCTGTGCATGGGCCTGGTATGGAAGGATCTGTGTTGCTCCAACAGGATAAAGCAGTTACCCAGTACCCTCCCTGCTCCTGCTTCCACACCAGTTCCAGTCCTTGTTTCAGTGCTGTGGTTACCTGTGGCAGCAGCTCCAGCTGTCCCCCTTCCAACAGGTCCTCATCCTTAGTCACCCATCTCTTCCACAGCACCCCCTGTGCCTGAGCACACGGGATTTTTCCACATCCCACAGCAGCACGACCACCAAGAAATGGGTTCTGCAGCCAGAGCTCGGGCACCACGTACCCAGATTGCCTCGTACCAAGCAGGAGTGTCACTAGGCAAAGCAGTGAAGGGGAAGGTTCCATGAGAAGCAAACATCTCCAGGACACAGCGATGGAAAAATCAACAGTTCACGTTCTGAGCTCTTCCTGGACTCTCGTGGGTTTAGCTCAGACACTCCCCAGCTCCTGCTGGACTGCCCAGAGCTCATGGCTGAGACTGCAGTGAAAAGCACAGCTGAAGGGAGGGGGATGCTCCAACAGAGGCACTGCAGCTCTGACAGTCTGTGCTGAGCCCACAGCTCAGCAGGGTATTCCCAGAACCTCAGCCCCAAAGTCAGACCTCATTCAGGGAACCTTCCCCACCCACCCCATGTACCCAAGCTTTGCCTGTTCCTCAGAGTGGTCCATGGCCCAGGGAAGGATGGGCACAGTCCTTATTTCAACACCAGCATGGCCTCTGTGCCATCCTGCCTTGTCAAGTGCAGTCCATGAGTGAGGTAGTACTCCCGGCGGAGGAAGGCATAGAAATAGTCTGAGACGAGCAGGATCTGTGGAGGGAGAGGTTCAGACACATCAGTGGGGCCTCACACCAAGGAACAAGGAGGGACACGTGTTGGTGACAGACCCTGTAAGGGCTTTAAGCAGTTCCAAGGCTGCTCAGCACACCCCACCAGAGGGCAACCCTGGGAACACCCTGGCCATCCCCTCACAGTGTTAAGCCAAAGGAGACTCCCACTAATCTATTTGTTATTGATGTATTCTCACAGACATCTCTGCTGAGGAGACAGCAGCCTCAGAAACTGGCCAAAATATGCCACAGTGGCAGGTCCAGCTGAGCCACAGCTGTACTGGCCATCTCAGCTGCACCCTTCCACAGGACTCCTTCCATACAAGTGCTGTCACAGCATCACAGACCTCTGAGATCGAGTCCACACTGGGCCCAATCCCCACCCTGTCACCCAACCCAGGGCACTGAGTGCCTCATCCAGTCACTCTTCTGGACTCCTCCAGGGAGGGGGACTCCCACCACCTCCCTGAGCAGCCCCTTCCAATGCCTGACCACCCATTCCATGAAGAAATTCTTCCTGATGTCCAACCTAAACCTCCACTGACACAACTTGTGGTGATGTCTTTTTGTCCTGTCACCTGTTGCCTGGGAGCAGAGCCCAATCTCCACTTGGCTCCACCCTCCAATCAGGGAGTCACAGGGAGCAAGACAGTCACCCCTCTGGCTTGTTTTCCAGGCTGAACAACCTCAGCTGCCTCAGTCCCTCCTGGTGCTTCAGACCCTTCTCCAGCTCCATTTCCTTCTCTGGACATTCAGACCCTTCTCCAGCTCCATTCCCTTCTCTGGCCATGCTCCAGACCCTCAATGTCCCTCCTGAGTTGAGTGGCCCAGAACTGGCCACAGCACTCGAGGTGCCTCAGCAGTGCCCAGCACAGGGGGACAGTCACTGGTCCTGCTGGCCACCCCATGGCTGGTGCAGGCCAGGGGCCACTGGTCTCCTTGGCCACCTGGGCTCATATTCAGCTACTGAAGACCAGCAGCCCCCAGGGTCCTTTCCCAATGGGCAGCTTTCCAGCTGCTCTGATTGTCCTGAGGCCCACTGCAAGTCTGCTCCCTGGCCTGGGAGCCCTGAGATCACAGGAGTGGTGTCAGTGCTTTCCCTAAAGCAGCCACCTTGGGAAGCTGCCTCTGCTGGGCCAGGGACTTGGCTCAGTAGTGTCATTTGTCACTTGGCCTCTTGCAGTGTGACCCTTCCCCAGGACTACTGCCCTCTTCCATGAGCACACAACTGGAGTGGAAAACCTTTTCAGTGCCAGTCCAAGCTGGTAGTTACTGTCCTGGTGCCCAGATGCCACTTAAAGCATCACTTTGGCTCTGTATCCCCTGAAGTAGGAGGCAGTGCTTGGGGCATGGAGAGGGGCAGTGGGCACCTGCCTGGGGTGCTGTGCAATATGGCACAGACAAACAGCAGCTGCTGCAGAGGCTCAAGGGCAGGACAGGAGGGGATGGAGCACCAGGGGGAGACTGAGGGAAAGAGAAACAACGCTGCAAATTGCTGAGGTCAGGGGAGAAGGTGGGAAGGGGGACAGAGCAGGGCAGAGGTGGCCAGGGAGAGGGAAACAGCCACACCCTGCCTGCTTTGCTGAACTGCTGGCAGGCTCTGTCAGTGCAGGTGATTTTACCTTTAACTAAACTTCTCTCCAGACACCTACATGGGAAAAGAGCTGAGGTTGGTGGGGAGGAGGGGTAAGTCTTTCTCCCAAGGAAAACAGGAAAGGTGCTTTTGCTCTGTCTGCATTTACACACAGCACAACACTTGCAGAATCTGCTATTACTTTCTCAGGAAGGAAATAAAACCCACTTAGAGTACCAACACCTGGCATCTCTAATTAAAGTTTTACTACTCCTTCCATTCCATTGCAAGACATGTAGTTAGAGAGCTAATGAACTACTTCCAATTTCCTATCAGTCCCTCTCAGCAGTCCCTGTATTCTCCCTCTCACCCCCTGGATCTTCTTTTGGCTGTTTCCAAATGGATTTTTTCCCCATTTATCAAGGGGTTGGGTTGTACAAGCAGGTGATTTTCAGCCCTTGGCCAAACTGCTCCCCTGACTTTAGGAGAAGCAGACAAGCATAAATGGCTGAGGCACATTCAATATAAAGGCAACTTTAACATGAAATGAACATTCTGCTCACCCACATGTGAAACTGTCCCAGGGCTCAGGGACATGACAAACAACGAAGAGGAAGGGCTTACAAAAGGCTGTAGCACCTTTTGTGTGCCCTCAATTCCATCCTTCAAGGGTGCCTAAAGCCAGTGGCAGTCATGTATCCAGAGGAGTCTTGAGAAAGGCAGGGAGGGCACACCCTGGCATCACTGGCCCCCTGCTCGTGCCCCTGAGCCCATGTCTCAGCGAGGTGCAGTGCCCAGAACTGGTACCACGTCCCTGTGCATGGGCTGTTCTCATTTGCCTGTTTCCTGGCCCCACTGATGCTGCCTTGGGGCTTTTCTTACTCCCCTTCTCCATTCACATGTGCTGCATCCTGCCACACTGAGATACTTTTCCTCTGCTCTCAGCAACACAGCATGAAACCTGCAGCAGTCTGGTTGGATTGCTAAGTTACAGCTCAAATAGCACCAGACCTCTTTCCCATTAGTGCTGCCAGAGGGTGAGAAGCAGGCAGATTCCATGAGGAGAGCCAGGAGGCTCCTGTGCAGGCCCACACAGGGTGCAGAGCCAGCCACATCCTGCAGAATTCCCTGCTGCTGACAGGCCACCCCTCCAGTGACTGCCCACAGTGCAGCCTCCTTTGCCTTGCTCTACTGACCTGCCCGACGTTGAAAGTCAACGTGATGGCATAATAAAAATTGGAGTTGGCACTTCCTGCATAAATCCAGAGATGCCACAGAACAGGGAACAGGAAGGAGCAGAAGATGAGCACACATGACAGGATGAAGATGTTCCGGAGGACTGCAAAAGAAAAGCAAGCTGTTAAATTGATGTATTTTTGAGCAGCCACGCTCACACAACCAGCAATGGGACTTAGGGCAGGTGCAGGGGGCAGGAGGCACTTGCCAAGACATACTTCTCTCCAATAATCTTTCACACTTTGCTTTAAAAACTTCCTGGATAGCTTTTATAGGAAATCCACTATATTTCCCTTTAAAATAAATACTCCTGCCTTTGCCTCAGTGTGAAATCCTCACTTGTAGCTCTTTCCTTCCAGGTCCTGCTTCCAAACACTCTTCCGTTGGTGACTTTGGCTTTTTGGTGTCTACACTACAGTAACCAGAAAGGAGAGAGGCCTTTCCAGCATCCCAGTTTGGAGAGCAGAGCAGTCAATCCCCAGCCTCATCAAGCTAATGGCAAAGGAAACAAATGAACCCACGGGCCATTGGAAGAGAGATTTCCCTGGGAGTCAGCAAGGACATGAAAGCACCTGAAAGGAAGAAACTCCCACAGGTCAAATGCATTGACAAACACATGACCTGGGGAGGTGCAAGTGTGACCAGAATCCACCAGTCTGCCCCAGTCTGTTTCAGTGGGACAAACACCAAGAAAGACTTTGTCTAAAAGAGCTGGGAAGTACCAGGCCAGAAGAGATTGTGTCTTCTGTGAACCTTTTATGCCTGTCCTTTGGCAGCAGTGCTGGGATCCATCCTGGCACTTGTGCTGCTGGGCTTGGCTACAGCTCAGCCACTGCCCCTGGAGACTCCCCATTACCCTGCACCTGAAGGCAGCTGAGATTTTAAGAGCATTGTCACATCCAAACCTATTCACACCTATTTTACACTTCTTGATCAGCAGGTATGTTCATGCTGTGGGGTGGAAGCCTGTGACAGGTGACTGTCCCTCTCCATGGGTGCTTAAAATGTGCAACTGAACTACACTGAGTGAGGATTTCTCAGAAGGACATTGACTGCTACAGCTGTATCTTCCTGTCCTGCCTGATCCCAGCTGCTTTGGCCTCAGCTCTCCTGATTTGAAACCTGCAGAGCAGATGGTCTCCAAGTCTCCTGACTACATCTCCTACAACAGGCAGGTGAGACATCCATGAACACACTTGGCCTGGCTTGGAAAAGGCTGCAGGAAAAGGCCTGGACAACCTGGCAGGGCTGGTCAAAGCAGTTGGTTTATGCAAGAAACAGCAGGAAAAACACAGCACTTCCAAATCTCCTCAGGGCAGCACTTCTATAGACTGAGCCTGAAAATCCTCAGGAAGCTCTTTGGTGATTTCAAGACTAAAGAGGGTCTTTGTGCAGCATTTCAGAAAAACTGGACAACTGCTTGGAGTAATTCAGTTACTTTCACTCTAAGGAAACAAGCAGATGCAAACCAAAGAACCACTGCAAGGTGCAGCATTTTAAGGCTGGGGAACTCACCAACTGCAGGAACACTTCAAATGACACAACCTTAAATGGGAGTGAAGAATTTGGAGGATGGATGTGCTTCAGATAAGCCACATCCATTGTGCAGGATTGTAAAAGGTTCTTACAAAAAAATGAATCTTCAGAACAACTTGAAGAGAGGGGGAAGATAAGGTACAGGTGAAAACTCCCTCCATGACCAATTTCAACCCTAGTCCTAAGGACAGATTAGGGACTGTGTCACCTGAAAAAAATCATAGTCAAGCCTCCCTCCAGACACCTCCAAGAGGCCATGAGAGCCTGTGGGCATGGCCTGGTTTGGTTCAGTGGTGACAATTATTTCACAGGCCCTTTCCCATTCCAGCTAAGGACCAACCAAGCACAAAGAACTCACATCTGTAGAGGTGGCTCCAGACTGGAAGGAAGGCCATGTACAGTGCAATGTCTCCCACGGTGGGATAGGACTTGAAGATAGAAATGATGGCGAGCTGGACAAACATGAAGAACACGGGGTGTTCCCTGGGAAAGAAAACAAACAAATGGGAAGAGAGGATGCAGTGGGGTCTCTGGAAACTGGAAATGAACATGAGCAAGGGCACAGGTGTGCTATGGGAGGAGACTGTGCCTCTCACACCCCTGCTCTCTCCAGACAAGGCTCCCAGTGCTCAGGGGGGTGGATGGAGCTGCCCTGCAGAGCAGCAGTGCCAGGACAGGCAGATCTGCCCACTGCCCTCACACAGACCTCAGGCCTCTCCCCACACACATTTATACCACCAGTCACCTGCCCTGCTCCTCCCCAGCTCTGTCCTAATCACCAAAAGCAATCAGCACTTCCCCTCTGATGGTGATTTGGAGAAGCCCATAGATATCCCTCTGGTACACCATGGTGTCTGCATCCATTTCACATGAAGGGATAAACTCCCTGAGGACCCAGGCATGTTAATGGGTGTTTTTATCAGAAAGAAAGGTAACATGGTCAGTAGTGAGCTAGGAAAGTCCCCAAGTTTTCACTTTTTTCTGACAATAAAGAACCTGAAGTTCCAGCCAGAAGTTCTGCCTTTCTGACTACACTGGTTTAGGGGGACAGGGAGCAGGCACCTCTACAGACTCAGTTTCTGCACTCTCTTTTGATGCTTGCAACACATTGTGGCATTTCAGAGCCCAAGGCTATTTAAGAGGAACACAGACTGAAACCATGGGAAATGAGAAGGACAGACCCTGTTAAAAATCTTTTTCAGGCTTATAGATCCAGATATCTCACTCCAGCCTTATAAGCTCCCACTGAACAACTTAAGAGTAAAAAAAGTAGCAGAGAAATACACTTATACTTACTTTAGCTTTATTGCCAAGGGAATGGTGTAGAAGAAAACATTGATTTGAAACACACATACGAAGAAAAGACTAAAGTGTTCAAACATCTCTGCAAAGAAGTACCAGAAAAGGCCAATGTTGGGTGTCAGATCTGGAACAGAGAGGCTGAAAATTGAAAGGAAAAGTCAAGGTAAATTTTTAAATGGTTGTTTTTTCACTGCCCTGCTTCTGTTAAATTAATTAATCATTTTATGCCACTGGAGAACCTAAATTGTGAATCTACAGAAGAAAAAGCAAAGGGGTGAGAAAACGTGGAGAGCAGGTGTAAGTCCTACTGATGAATCCTTCCTGAGGCCCCAGCAGGATTTAAACCATTCCCAAACAGACATCTCTCCAGAGATGAAAATTTCACAGCTATGGTGGCTCAACAGTCAAATTCACTCCCAGTCAACTCAGTGGAAAAAATCTCCTGTCTTTAATTTTGGCCATTACTTAATTAACAGAAGTTGGCTGCTCTCCTTCACATGTTCTTTCTTTTCTTGCACTGCCAGTAAATCACAGATCCCACAGTTCTTGGGTCAGGCACTGGGGCCCCCATGTGTGATGGACAAGAAACAACATGGGTGGGGGGACCAGAGAGAAAACCACCAGTAAGAATCCTTGTACTTACATAAATCCATAAACAGATGGGATGAAATCCCAGGAGTTGAGGAGGAAGAAGGAGAGGCAGATGATGACCAGCAGGCTGCACAGGTACAGGGAGCCATACTGCAGGCTGTAGAGCCAGAAGCTTCTGCTCTTCAGTTTGATGGGTATGAACTGACGCTGAAAGGGAAAGCAGCACCTCATCAGGGGAGAGCCACAGGAAAGCCTGAGTGTTCAGCACATCATTCTAAATCAGTGAAAGAAAGCACCAAACACTGGCACTGTGGCACTGGAAGGAGCAGCTCTCAAGCACAATTTGCTCTGGCCCATGAGCTCATACACACTGCATGTACTTCCAGAACTGTGCTTGGAAACACAGGAGCAAAGCTGGCCATTTCTGCTTGCAAATGGCAAAATCAAATCTGGGTATGATTTCCACACACCTCATCACAGCTACACCTGCAGTCCTGCACTGGTGCCTGTCTCCTACTGCAGGAACCCACCCAACTGGGTGACTGAAGGCCCCACCCCATGAACCACCATCCCCTGGTGTCAGGTCTCCACCACACAGCCTGGCACTCCTGCTCTGCTGAACTCAGGGAAAGAGGGTGCACCCACTTCCAGTGGGTTCCTGTGCACAAAGCAGCCCCTCTGAAAGTTGCTTCCTCAAACACAACTGCAGCAGTCCTGCTACTGCCACATGTCCTTGTCACAAGTCACCCACAAGCCCTGCCATGTAACATGACATGGGTATCTCAGTCCAACAGGTCTCCTGCATTTGTGCACACAAATACACAAAGGGGCAAACACCTTTGGGAATCACTGAGAGCTCTGCAGCTCCAGGTCAGTGACATGGATTTCCATTGGGTTCTGGGGCTTGCAGTGGCAGGATGTGTGCAGAGAGCTCATCCCAACTGCTCTGTATAAAGCACCCCCTGTTTTCTCAGTCACAGCATGTTCAGTGTCACTTGCTGGAACAATGTGAGCAAGTTTACCAACAATTTTTGGCAGGACAGATTGGAAAGCACTAGAGAAAAGTGATTTAGTTATGCACAAAGAATGCAGGAAAATTCATCTACAAATTTAGATAAAAGGACACACACAGTGCCATGATTGCCTTTAGAAGTTGCAAATTAGGCAATCACATATCAAAGCACTCGTTACTTGTGAATTTGATGTACAATGCTTGTCCTTTACTCCCAATTTACTTTGACTAAAGTTGAAAGAGAACAAAAGAGACCAAAATATGAAAATACATAAAGTAAATTCTCCTAAAAATCACCAAACTGAAAAAGCAACACTGATTCTGCAGAAGTTCTTGCCTTGCAAAGAGTAGTAATAATAAAATTTCTGAAAAAAAGTAAGAGACATTCATGTCAGACAGTCAGAGAAGGTAAATGAACTAGATCTGACTCCCCTTGTGTTTGGAAGCTCAGAGATTTGAGAATATGCTGTAATGAACCTGTAGTTAAGATTAGCTATACAAGGAAGACTGGTGAAACACACAACAGCAGGATTTCAGAGTGGCAAAAATAATAAAAATGATCCCAAAGTGATTTGTGAAGTGGGTTAAGTGTCTGCTGGTGGTCACAGCCTCACCCTGCTCCCATAGCAGAATAAATCAGCAAGGTCAGCCCTGCTGGAATTCGGGGAGAATGTTAATGGAGACACAGAAAGTCTCTTTCACAAGCTCATGCCTTTTGCCATTAAACCCCAAATCAGCATTTCTGAGTTTGAGTAACTCAAACACACACCTCCTCATGCTAACACAGCTCAGTGATCCATGTCAGTGCAAGAGAACTTCTTCAGGTCTAAACCCCTCATTGCAATACACACAACACAAAGAACAGCACTTATTTTAGGTAAGTGTAGATGACTTCCTGCTCCCTTCTTTCCACTCCCAAGTATTCCTATTAAGGTTTCAAACCTTGAGGAGAGTCACTTTTTTTGAAACTCTGCATTTGCCTGACTCCCCTCTCGACAGCCAAGGACTGTCCCTGCACAGGAAGACAAGGGGTACCAACAGCTGGAAATCCTGGAAATCATCTACCTGCAGAAGGTAAAGGAGGGCTGGAGCAAACAGGGTGAGAGGGTAGAGGGACTGGTATGTCGCTAAGGCCAGGAACACAGCACTGAGGAAGGCACTACCTGCAAAGACAAAGCATGTGCATTTGTAAGGAACAGTTATTATAAACAGACATATAGCCATGAAGCCCAAATGAGAAGAAATACATAACCCTCTGCAGGGGATTCACAGATATCAGGACACCACTCCAACGAGTTTTTAGCAGAATGTATCCTGGAGGGTGTCCTTTTGTTAACTCCATTTGGAGTGAAGCACGACTGATGCCACATGAAGGACCCACTGACTGGTTTGTGCCTCCTGTCACTCACATACAGAAATGTAATTCAGTCTATATAAAGACCATGCTGGCTGCTGTTAATGCAAGGGAATGCATTCACAAGTCATACTTGCATGTAGGAGCTGTTATACTGGGCATGCTGGGTACCTGCATCACCAGGATGTGGCAGGGCCTCAGCAAAGCTGCGCAAGAGAGCAAGAGAAAGTCTGCAGCTGAAGGAATGAAGTGGCATTAGCCAAAACTGAGGCACAGAAAGGATTAGCACAGCCTTTCTAAGTGGTCTGAAAATTATGAATGCTTTTACTGGTGTCTCAGGCTGAGCTCAGTGCTGAGTACTCACATTTCCCATGTACCAACATCAGAAATCAAGTCCAAAAGGTCTCAGGTTAAACAATAAAGACACAAGCCCCCAGTGCAGCAGCCCAGTTATAGCTGTGGTCTGGATGGAGGTCCCCTAGATAGCAAGAACCCTGACCCAGTGCACTGGACATCACACACTCAGAGCTGCTCTCTCTCCCACCTTGGAAAGGGAAAATAGAGGATTACCTGCTGATCAGCCTTCTCCACTCTCCAGCTCTGCTCTCCTGAGAGGAAACCCCCCTATCTGCTGTTTTACCAAGTGTTCAATTCTGCACAAACCCAAAGAATTGATTCCCAGAAATCACAGTCCTAACCTGATATCCCCTTTGTTCAGTTTAAAGCCCAGTTTGCCACATTCCCAGACAGGAAGAAACCACGAGACAGCCACTACAGTTTTCCCTATGACCAAACTATTGGTCTTAGAGTATTAGTGAACAGCTAAAAATCAGTTTAACTCAACAGATCCCACTTATTTGCTACTGCAAATGCTTTTTAAATGAAGCCCCCTCCTGACTCAGCTAGCCAATAATTAGAGGAAAACTTCCTTTTGGAAACTATATCAGCTTTTTTTTGCTATCATCAGAGTGACCCTTTCCCTGATCCCGCAGGGAACTCCTAAAATTANAACTTCCTTTTGGAAACTATATCACCTTTTTTTGCCATGCCTGGGTCTGGGCCCTGCTGGAGATGAGATCAGAGTGACCTTTCCCTGACCCAGCAGGGAACTCCTAAAATTGAATGACTAGTACAAATCACATATGCTAAAAGATTTTAACACCGGAGAATCATAAAATAAACAGAAAGCTGCATTATGCACAAAATGAATGAAACAGTTATTCTGACATAATCTATTCAGTTGTGCTGGTTTGGATCTTTGTTTGCTGCTTCTGTTTTCTTGAAGTTAATTTCAAAGCACATTTGCAACTGTGAGTGAAAGCCAAGCACCAGATGCAGGCAAATGCTTGCTTTTTGAACAGAAGTTCAGATACACTTTGAAAATAAATTGTGTAAAACACTTTAAGTGCATATTCACTTAGAAAAGAAGAGCAACAGGGCATTATGTCCTCCAACACACAGACCCATCCCTTCCTGAACAGAAAGCTACTTGAAGCTGTCCAGGAAAAGGAGTCAGTTTTTAGAGATGAAACTCCTGGGTACACTGAGGTGAAAGTAAGTTTTCACTTAACAATAAAGTCTCTTGATTTAAGGTAGAACTTTGACTTTGCCCCAGCCCTGTTTCTGCTATGTTTCACTGAGATCTTTGTAGCAATCTTATCTGTAAAGTTCCACCTGGATTTAATTTTTGCTACATTTATAATCTTTATAGAAGGTCATAAAGAACCCTTTTTTCCTCACTGCATTACCTTTGATTGTAGCTAAAATGAAGAATGCAATGACAGAGTTGTTGATGGCACAGGTGGACTTTGCCACACAAGACATCACAGTGTAGGGGTTTAACAGGTAGCTGAAAAAGAGAGAAGCTCAGGTTACATTCAAAGGAAATAGCACCTAATTGAAGAGATGCTCAAACCAAAAACAGATGCACTTTATTTACAGTTGATGGGATCCTCTCATCAGCAAATTAACTCAGCTGAACAGGTTCTTCAATCTGAGGCAAAAACCAGACCTTTGGATTGCAGCCCTGGACAGAGTGGCCACAGGGAACCCACTGCAGAAAGGGAAGAGTTGGGAAGATGTCCCAAATGCAAGTTCCAGCCTAGAAAACCACTACCAAAAATGTTTCTTGCTTTGCAGAAACACTGTACATTTATTCAGCCACATCCAGGATTATTGGGTCCAAAGCAAACCTTTTCTGCTACTCACATCTACTGTTTCTGAAGAGGTATAAGAAGATAACAAGATGGAAACAAATCCTCTGACATAAGCAGAGTTTCCCCCAGCCCAAATGCACCAGCCTCCTGCTGTGGCAGAGCACTCATTTGTGTGATGTGAGCACAAAAGCTGCCAGCTCTGCAAGTTTGGCACATTCAATTGCAATCACAGAAAGACAGCAAACCCTGAACACCTTTGGCCTCCAGAATGCAGCCACACTGCAGTTAGCAAGGATGGCAGCTCCTTTTGGAAATGAGAATTACAACAGTTCTATTGAACTCAGTTCAAAGCACAAAAAAAGGTTTGGAAGGACTACCAGCACAATAAACATGACAATATACCCATCAGCCTTGCTAAAACTAAATTAATCATCAGAGGGAGTAGACAGGGCTGATGATTTCCTACTTCTCTGAGCTCTAGTCTGTCTTTTTCAGTGTTTTCAGAGGGCCAGACTACAGCAGGACATGTACAATTTAAAGCCAGCTTTGCTGTGGCAACGAACAAAACAGTGTGCAATTTACCCACTCTGCCCTTCTCACCATGGAGAATTTGACATTTAAAAAAATCATATGAAAATAAGAAAAAAATAACAACTTATCTCATGGAGAACTCTCTGTGACACAGAATAATTCAGATAATTTCTTTGTGTCAAAACACCAATGAAAAAAAATTATTTAACAGTAGGTACTTTGCTTGTATACAATTTGGTTTAGTTGAAGTCTTCTGGGATACAAAATATGTTTAGTACACAGAGGAACACCAAGACATGAAATTAATAAGATGACAACCTGAAAATATCTTTGAATTGTAATAAGCCATTTGGGATATTCAAGTTGTGATGTTCAGCAAACATTTTGTCCTAATTTTTCTGAAAAGACATCATTTGGAAGGCAGAGAAACAATTCTGCTAACATTAGCATATAGGCAAAATCAATGGGGATATGATCTGTGCAGACACAACATTCCTGCTATCAAATGAATGACTTTATGCAGTTGAGCCTGTCTTGGAGGGCCTCAATGAATTTACTTGCTAGCAACAAACATGTGCAAATGCATCTGCTTTTCACTTTCAAGCTGAATATTCAGGGCCAATAGGAAATTTGGAATTTCTGGGGAAAAAAAACCAACCTTCACCAAATGTTGAAGCTCCAAATAAACCCCAAAGGGAGCTGAGGAGCCACAGCAGCCCCTGCAGCCTCCAAGAGCAATACTTACAAGAGTGCTACCTTGAGGGGGATGTAGTGCATCTCCAGGGGCGTCTGGATGAGCTCAGCCACATCTGCTGCATATTTATCCAGCTCTATTAGGAGCTTCTGCTTTTTGAACTGAACAAAGGAGAAGGAGCAAAGACTGTCACAGGAGGAAAGCCACTATGCCATATCATTTGTGTAATTCTATTTCATACTACCCAGCCAATCACTTGGGGTTTCTATTACTGTAGAGTGTACCTGAGCCCCAGGTGTGAGCCACAACCCATGGTACAGGAGGAGCTGCACAAACAGAACAAACCCACCTCTCCTTTCCCAAATCCTTAACAACTGAAGTGAGAGCCAAGAGGAAGGAGATAATACCTACTTCTTTGAACTTCCTTAATTACCTGTGTCTATCTCTTGACACAGCTGACAGTGAATTCACTACACCAGAGTTCAATACCCTCAATCTGCCTGGATCTCTAATGAAAAGCTGACTTTAGGAATTCACTGTTCAACACACAAGCCCCTGAAAACTCAAGATCCAGAAGTATGCAGTCTTTGTTATCTCAAAGATAGATACATCTAGGCCAAATCTCTCTTTAATCCATTTTGATCTATGAGGCTCTTCATGAGACAAAAGAGAAATCTGAAATCTGAACTCATGGAAGTATGCTGTGGTGAGACAGGACAGAGGGGCTGGCAAGAAATTCTCAAAAAGTGGGATTTTTACATGTTTGCAGTTCTACTCAGAGTTATTTCTTCAACCTCAGAGGACAAGGAACACACGTGTAGCTGGATGGGAGACTAGACAGATGCTGTAAGAAATGTGGCCTCCTGTTGATGTTGATAGTGAATCCCTGCCCCTCAGGAACTGTAGAGAGCACAGCACTCCTTACACAAAATGTTCTTTGAGCTACTTGTGAAAGAGAGCTGAGAGGAATCAGTCACCTCCAAATACATGTACTTATAACTTGAAGGGAAGGGGTAATATTCAATATCAGACTTTCACCACGCTCACCAGAATGATTTATGTCAACTCAGCATCCTTGGATGGTTTTATTTCTTCCTGTACACATTTCTAGTCTGTGTGTTACCTCATGTTGTGTGCAAAGAGATCCTCTCCAAGGCAGAACATTCAGGCTGTAGGAGATTGCACTCTACTGTGATCATCACTCACATGCAGAGTGTAGTTTGTTTCATACTGTAATAGTGCCACACCAAAACTTAGAATACCTCAGCTGTTTACTATGTTCAGTCCTCATGTTTATCATTAAAATATGACCAGTTCTACTGCAACAAGGACTTGGTACTGCATCCTCTGGCATATGTTTTCTTTGGTACAAGATAATTACATTTGTTGGGAGAAGAGGACCAGCAACACCGGGAAGTCAGCTTACCACAACTTTGTTGAAGTCCTGGATGGCCAAGTAAAGGGCAACAGCAGTTAGCACATCAGTTATCTAAAAAAACAAGGGATAGACAAACTGATTCTAAGCAAAATATACAAATGGAGAAGAAGATATTGGTCAATACTGAATAAGGACTCTAATCTGACTCAGCTCATGGTAAAAAAACACAAGCTTTAAAACCACTGGATTGCTGATTTGTACAGTGCCCTCACACACCACCTTGAAGGTCTGAACTGTACCAAATATTTAAAGCAAGAGAATAGGGAATCCAGAGGAAAGAAACTGCAGCAAGTAAGGACAGAGGAACACTGGTCTGATTAGAGCACAGGCAACACTGGGGCAGCACTCAGCTGGTTAAACCCCTCTGGCCATTAATCCAGCATGACTCCAGTGCCTGGAGCTGTCCCAAATTTCCCAGGCAGCAGCACAGTCATCTGAACAACCAGCACTAGCCCAGGGCAGAGGGCAGTTATCTCTGCATGAGCCCTGCCTGGCAGGGACCTGGGGACAGAGGCTGCACCACGTGCCATGTGCAGCCAGCTACAGGATTTCTGTTCTGAATTATGCACAACTTGGAGAACAATTTGCAAGAGACATTTGGAGGATGAACCCAGTTGTGCTCTTTGGAGGCCCAGGGTTTGGCAGTGGGTTAGTGAGAAGCAGCAGTGTAAGGATTAGGCTGGGGGACAGAGGAGTTTGTTACCTGTAAGAGGTAACCTTTGAAATCTGAAATAAACCAACACTTTCCTATCCCCCTGTGGGGACACTGATCTAAGCAAGAACTCACAAAAAAGAAGGAATATGAATAAGAAGGGAAAAGCATGAATAGTGGGTTTGTACAGGCAAAGCTGTCTTTCTAATTAAACTGTGAGCTCAGCAAGACTCTGAGCTACAAGGAGGCTGAAGATCTCTGATTTCTGCAGGACTGAAAGTCACACTCAGCATTTCCCTGAATGGGGCCTTTCAAGAGGAGCTTCACAGGAGCACTCACCATGAACACCAGTTCAGCATATTCAATCAGGAAGTGAAAGAGATAGATTATCAGTGGGGTCTGAAAGAGAGCAGAAGGGAAATCCATGTCAAATACTGTCCAGATAAAATACATTATTAATTTGATGAGAAAAACTTGGTACTACAAGACATTGCCAGAAGTAATTTTCCTTGGCCTTTTCTCCAATGCTGGTACTTCACAGCAAAGTGATTAATGAAAGCACACTTACTGGCCTTTTTCCCTACAAAGTCCTCAATACACTGTAAAAGACACCATCAACTTTGAAAATTGTATTTTATTCCAACTTTTCAATTTTGCTACTAGTGGTAGACTTACAATAGAAAGCATACAAAGAATAACTTTAGAAAACAATTTTTTTCCCTAGAGAATCTATTTTTTAGAGACTATCTGCAGGTATTTTGAAAGATTTCCTACATTGCTGGTTTCACTGTTGAGCCTGTTGTTTACATGAGTGTTTTACAATGCAGAAGGAAGCACGTTAAATGCATAAAGGCAGTAGGATTGCAGCCCTATCATCCTATCACTCCCACAGCTTTTCCCTTCTAGAGTAAGAGGAAAAGCATGTTTCTGAATTATTCCTATTACATGAAAGCTTAATCTGGATGTATTATATTTACATGCTGTAAATTCAGTCTTCACTGTGAGAAAATAGTTTCCTTTGAAATACTTTATAAATAATGTCTAAATAAACATGGGAAAGTATTTCACAGTAGGGGAGAAAATCGTGTCTAGAGAAGGTGAATTTATTGAAAAGGAACCAGATTTCAGAGGAATACAGAGCACCTGCCTCCCCCAGGTATGCATGCACCTTTGTATCAGCCAGACCACTTGAGCACACAAAACCCCAGAGGTGCTGAAGTGTTTTTGTAGGAATGAGGCATTTTCAAGATGAGGAATAAATAAGCTGTATGCTTGTGCTAATCTTAATATTTCTGCAAATGCAGAAACTGCAGCTGCTGTTACCCAGTACACTCTATCACAGTCACAGTGACACTGTGTCCCCCTGCTCCAGCTTCTGCCAACACAAACAGTTCAGTGTTCCACTATTACAGACTTTCTAAATGCAGGAACAAACACTGTGATGTCTTTCACCTGCACAGTGAACACTCTGATTAACTGTATTTCTTCATGCTGCTCACCATAACTATTGCACAGACAACTACATGAGCAGCCTTTGGGACAAGACAGATCCCTGCCTTCGCCAGACCACAAGCTGTAAGACTAAGACATGTGCCACTTGAATATCACCTTTAAAATGAAGCATGCAAACCAACCTCGTGAAAAACAGCTCCAGAATACGGTGAGACCCCCAAATCCAGCAGAGCTAATCCTTCGACCACTGAAACACACACAAAACACCTGCATTAGGACCCTGTAACGTGAGCAGGGAGAGAACTCAGGATGGCAAAACTGTAGTTTTTAAACCACCCACACTTGTAAGAATCTCAAACTGAATGGATGACACCAAACCTCACAGAGCCAGGTCCTCAAAGGCATTTGTACTTTTGACCTTTATTACTCTGAGCCACTCTTTTCCACCCCAAAACTCCACACACGTTTACCTGCATAATAGCTGGGTATTATTTTCTCAAAGGGCTGCATTTTAACCGAATGAAGGTCCCTAACGGGCTCAGATGCTACAGGGATGAATGTCACCGAAGAGCCCCAATTACCCCGTACCGGAGCCTTCAGAAGAGAACTCGAATCGTTTGGGCAACACCGGGCAGGGCCACAAACCGAGCAGGGGCAAGGCCGGAGCGCTCAGCCCTGCCCGAGCGGGGGGCCACGAGCAGGAGACCAAAGGGAGAGCCCCCGGGGGGCTGCGGGGACAGCGGGGACAGCGGGACCCCCACACCGAGCGCGTTCGGGGACCCCCCACACCTGCCCGGAGCGGCGGCCCCCCCGCCCCGCGGGCCCCGCGCCGCCTCTCCCCGGCCCGCCGGGCCTCACCTCGCTTCCAGGCGCTCAGCGGGGACGCCACCTCGACGCGCTCGGCGATGAAGGCGGCGAGGCTGGAGCGGAAGAGCGCGGCGCGGACCGTCACGGCCGCCAGCACCA
>WBMV01003759.1:131717-148406 GCA_013396655.1 Campylorhamphus procurvoides | reverse complement strand
GGCTCTTGGGTGCTCAGCATGGCTCTGGGGTGCTCAGCATAGCTCTGGGGTACTCAGCATGGCTCTGGGGTGCTCAGCATAGCTCTGGGGTACTCAGCGTGGCTCTGGGGTGCTCAGCGTGGCTCTTGGGTGCTCAGCACGGCTCTTGGGTGCTCAGCATGGCTCTGGGGTGCTCAGCATAGCTCTGGGGTGCTCAGCGTGGCTCTTGGGTGCTCAGCATGGCTCTGGGGTGCTCAGCATGGCTCTTGGGTGCTCAGCATGGCTCTGGGGTGCTCAGCATGGCTCTTGGATGCTCAGCATAGCTCTGAGGTGCTCAGCATGGCTCTGGGGTGCTCAGCCTGGAGAGTGGCTCTCCCAGAGGAGTCACCCCAGTGCTCTGCCCCTGGGACTGAGCTCTTTGCTGTGCACACCCAGACTGTCCTGTGCTGCATGACTGGGCTCTCGGCTGCCCCAGGACTTTCCCATTGTGCTCATCACGCCTTGCCTGTGCTGCCAACACATCCCCACGCCCTCCCCATCCTGTGATCACACTGGGGGCTCCCCTGCTCTCAGCTCTGAGCTCTGGGAAAGCAATGGGGTGTTTGTAGCCACCATCTGGAAGATCATGTCCTCCCCATTGCGGCCACACCAGAGCATCCCTGCATCCAGAACTCTTGTACTCCAGCCCTGCCCTGGCCAAATCCCTCACCCTGTGTGCTGCCTCGTGAAGGGTGAGACCCCTGGGGTGCACCCTGTGCACTTGGGGTGCACTCTGTCCCTCTGAGATGGACCGTGTCCCACCAGGGTGCACTCTGACCCCTTGGGGAGCACCCCCTGCCTGCCCCTACCCATGATGGCCATTCCTTTTCTCACAGGGAGGGGCCTTGGGGTGCAGGAGGGAGTGGAGCATTAGCCCTGTGGGCTGGGCCTTAGGTGGGGACAGTTCCAGACCTGTGTAGGTGCCACCCCAGCACCTCCCCTGCTGTGGTGCTGTGCCCCAGAGACCTTCCACAGGTCTGCCCCAGGAACCACGGTGGGCTGAGAGGACCAGGGAGGGTGGGAAGTGCCCTCCCCCATCCTGGCACCTGTGTGTCCCCCTACCTGCACACCAATGCCCTCCTACCTGCACACCAGTGTCCTCCTGCCTGCACACCAGTATCCTCCCGCCTGCACACCAGTATCCTCCTGCCTGCACACCAATATCCTCCTGCCTGCACACCAGTATCCTCCCGCCTGCACACCAGTATCCTCCTGCCTGCACACCAATATCCTCCTGCCTGCACACCAGTATCCTCCCGCCTGCACACCAGTATCCTCCTGCCTGCACACCAATATCCTCCTGCCTGCACACCAGTATCCTCCCGCCTGCACACCAGTATCCTCCTGCCTGCACACCAATATCCTCCTGCCTGCACACCAGTATCCTCCCGCCTGCACACCAGTATCCTCCTGCCTGCACACCAATATCCTCCTGCCTGCACACCAGTATCCTCCCGCCTGCACACCAGTATCCTCCTGCCTGCACACCAATATCCTCCTGCCTGCACACCAGTATCCTCCCGCCTGCACACCAGTATCCTCCTGCCTGCACACCAATATCCTCCTGCCTGCACACCAGTATCCTCCCGCCTGCACACCAGTATCCTCCTGCCTGCACACCAATATCCTCCTGCCTGCACACCAGTATCCTCCCGCCTGCACACCAGTATCCTCCTGCCTGCACACCAATATCCTCCTGCCTGCACACCAGTATCCTCCCGCCTGCACACCAGTATCCTCCTGCCTGCACACCAATATCCTCCTGCCTGCACACCAGTATCCTCCCGCCTGCACACCAGTATCCTCCTGCCTGCACACCAATATCCTCCTGCCTGCACACCAGTATCCTCCCGCCTGCACACCAGTATCCTCCTGCCTGCACACCAATATCCTCCTGCCTGCACACCAGTATCCTCCCGCCTGCACACCAGTATCCTCCTGCCTGCACACCAATATCCTCCTGCCTGCACACCAGTATCCTCCCGCCTGCACACCAGTATCCTCCTGCCTGCACACCAATATCCTCCTGCCTGCACACCAGTATCCTCCTCCCTGCTCAGACCACAGGTCAGGGCTGTGCTGGGTGAGATGGAAGGGAGGACAGATGGACAGACTGGGGTTCTCCTGCTCTGCCTCCCACCTCCCTGCACCCCTTGCTTTGCTGGTCCTTCCCAGGCAGCCCCAGGGCCTTGGTGGGTTTGATGGCCATGACAAGGATGCAGGTCCTGGCGATCTGGCCAGGAAGGACCAGTCTGGGCTGTGTGGGATGTTTGCAGGAAGGGCTGAGGAGGGGCTGTCTCCCTCCCAAACCTGTCTCTCCTGCTCCTCACCAGCCCTGACTCCTCGCCCAGCTGGATTGCTCAGGCCAGCCTTGCCCAGGTTTGTCCTCAGGGTGCTCCCCAGCCCTGGCTCAGCTCCTGCACACCCAAAGGCAGGGAGGGTCTGCTGGACACAGCCCCTGCTGCCACATGAAGCCAGCACAGCCCTGGCCATGCTGGTGCCACCACTGTGGAGGGGACCCTGGCCCAGGCACTGCCCTATTTGCTCCCCTCCACTGCCTCCTGGCCCCAGGTCAGCAGGGCAGAGGGTGTTGCTGCCATCCATGTACTGGTCGCATTCATTCCCCTTCGTTCTGCTCCGTCTTTGTTTCTTCAGATTGCTGTCAGAAGGAGGTGGCAATGGCAACACCACCTCTGGCTTCCTGGTTATAAGTGACACAGGAACAGCTGGAGTCCCTTTGCTTTGGAAAGATCTTCCTAAAGAGGAGCATGTCCATGAGTGCTCCTCTCTAATGGCCATCTCTTGATTCAGCCCCACTGATGCCATCCCCAGGGGTAGAGCAATCATGTTCTACCTCCATCCCCTTTGCAGGGTTTGGAACGCTGAACTAGGAACGTCTAAAGTGCTTTATGGTAACCAAAAGAATTGTTTCTATCCTGTCTGTTGCTCTTCCCCATCTCCCCCACCTCCCAAACTCTGTCTCCAGTGTCCAGCTGTACCTTCACAGCAGTTCAGGAAATGTCCCCTTGCACCACACCCTGTGCACTGGGGCAGAGAGTGGAGCAATTGCAGCCACCTCTTGCATCACCCCCTCATGGCCACCAGTTGCAGAAGAGCAGGAAGCAAAAAGGGTTTTTATAATAGTCCAGGTTAAATGTACACACAAATTATCCAAATGGGGCAAAATAGGGGTTTTAGGCAAAGCTTTAATCCATGTGTGTGATGGTTCTGAGGTGAACAGGTTTGTAGCCAGAAAAGCAGCAGTGCTCCTGGACATATTCCTGCTGCTGCCCTGCTCTCATTGCTGGGGATGAGACCAGGGAAAAGGCTTATTGAAATAAAGTTTTATTTCCTGGGACTATTGCCTGCCTGGGAAGGGGTGCTGCAGAGCTGCCCACCCTGGGCACATGGGCACAGTCCCACCCAGTGCTGCTGCCTGTGTGGCAGTGCAGGAGAGGAGTGGGGTGGGCAGAATCATTCCCAGTGCTGCCTGGCTTCAGCCCAGCTGGCTCTGGACACCACTGGGCACCACACTCAGCTAGATGTGGGTCGTGGTGCCCTCAGCAAGGCAAAATCCAGCCCTGTAACTTTGAGGAGTGGGTGGTGCATGGAGGAGGCTCTGCCTCTGGTCCCTCTGCCTGCCCAGGGCACCACTGTGGGCAGGTGGGCATTGCCATCCCTGCCCTCTGTGGCACTGTCAGCCCTGAGTCCCACAGAGTGCTGCTCCTCTTCAGTCCATCTCCAGCTGCCCTTCCCATCCATAGGGGGTGACCCCAGTCCTGAGAGAGGAAGGGAAAACCCTCTCAGGGGCCATGAGTCCCGGGGTTACCAATGGCAGAGGTTCCCCCTCCTGGTCCTCCTCTGTGTTATGGGTTCTCCTCCTCCACCACCAACCTGCCCTGCACACCCCTGGGCATTTCCCTGGTCTCACCTTCCAGTCCCTTCCTGGTGGCAGCTAGGGTGGTGGTTCCATGAAGGACAGGTGAGGACAGGAACGCCTGGCAGTGTTTGTCAGAGCTTATCTGCACCCAGCATGACACTGTTTTTATGAAAGGAGTCATTCAGAAGGTCTGGGACATCAGAGGAGATCTGGGCACAGGTCCTGGAGGTGTGGTTGTGACTCTGGTGTTGCAAAACCAGCTTCTTCAGGGGCTGAAACCCTGTGGCTGTGGCTGGAGGTGAGGAGGAGCTGGTGGGAGTTGGGAGCAGGAATGCTGGGGAAGCCCCTTGGCTCCTGAGGGCAGTGACACCTCCTGCCATGCCCCATGCCTCGTGCCCCATGTCCCATGCCCCGTGCCCCGAGCTGGCTGTGTCACACATGCCTGGCCAAGTGTGCATTTGCCCAAAAATCCATGAATGGTGCCCCTGCAAACCTCAGGTGATGGAGGCAGCTGTGTGTCCCAGGCATGGCTGTGTCCCCAAAGAGACCCCCCTGCCACAGCTGAGGCTGTCCCTTGGCATCCTGGATGTGCCCCCAGCAGCAGCAGAGGAGGGTGCCAGCCTGCCAGGGCTCGCTCAAGCTGCAGGCAGTGAGCCATAAGAACTTCAAAGGAGCTTGGGCCTTTTCCAAGGAAACTTTCCTATCTCATTTCAAAACGGTAGCAAGGCTTAGCCCTATCAGGCACATTTTATCAGCCTCCTTCTGCCTTTGTTGGTCCTCAAGCTCAGGGGAGGGGTTTTCAAATCCAGGAGCTGATAAGCAAAAATGCAGAGCTGATGGATCCACTTTGGTGCCCACCCAGAGCTCTGGGGATCTCCTGGGAGAGCAGCACTCCAGTGCCTGGGGGCTGCATGGGCACAATCCCCTTCCTTCCCTCCTGCTGCCCACTGGTGCTCCCCTCTGGACCATGCCTGTCCTCCTTGGAACGTGTGTGCCTGGATGGTTCAGTCACTCCTGCACCTCAGAAAAGCTTCTGCAGCAAAAAAGCTTCTGCAGCAGGTCACCACTTCACACAGGTCAGGGCAGGGGGAAGGATTAGGCTTTTATAGGGCTGTAAAGTGCTGGAAAACTGGAAGTTCTCCCAGTGTGCTGGAAACAGAGCAGAATGACCTGCTGGATGAAAGGAGCCCTGCCTGTGTTTTCCACTCTGGCTAAACCAACACCAAAGTCAGTTGTGAAGTTCTGTGTGATCTGAGTGATCTGGGGGCTGTGGGAGCCTGGCTGACCTCACCCCAAAGCTGTGCCTGTGCCTGTGCCTTCCAAATGCCAGAGCAGGTCTGCTGTGGGAGTCTCTGCACAGGGGACACATTCCTAGTGACACTGTGATCCTAATTCCTCTCCTGGCTCTGGGGAGGGTGACACAGCCCTCCAGCAAGGTGCCAAGGTGTGCACAGTGGGGTTCTGCCTCACACAGGGCTGGCCTTGCTGCCTCCTCCTCACCCTGGGGCACTGCAGGGATCAGAGCCTTGGCCCTTCACCCTCTGGGTGCCCAGGGATGTGGGGCTGTGCCCACTGAGGGTGACAAGGGCACATTGGCTGGGAAGAACGTGGACCTTTAAACAGCCCCTCTGCCTGTAGGGACACTGAGCCCAGGCTGGCCCAGCTGCAGCTGCAGCCAAAACACTTTTGTCTATATTTAGTGCATTTTTCAGATAACCCTCGTTCTATTCTTGGGCCATGTGCTGACTTAGAGCCCCTGTTTGCTCTTGTGCTGAGCTGTATCACAGGTCAAAGCCCTTTCATTTTTGGGATACTCAGGTTCCCAAATGTTTGGAAGGGTATTGAGGAGAGGGCAGGCAAATAAGCGTTTTGGCCTCTTCCTTAATATCCAAAAAAATGTGGGAAAATTGTTTTTGAAGGCATTTGGAGCAGCTGAGCCTGGAAACCATGAGAGGCCTTTGTTAATTCTCCTTCCTTCCAATGAGACTTTCAGAGAAGCAGAAACCTGGGCTTCATGTGTGAGGGAATGGGAGAAGGTGCCAGGACATCTTCTGCCTTGTGTGGGTTTTGAGGGTTTCGTGTCCACAGCCATCGTGGAGAGAGCAGAGGGATCTAAGGGTGGTTTCAGTGATGGGCCCTTATAAGGCTGCTGTGTCTGGGGTCATCGACAGCCACCCTGCTGGGGGGACAGCTTGGCTGGCAGGACCAGGGTGCTTGCCAAGACCCCATGGGAATGCTTGAGAACAGGAACCTGCAAAGCAAGCCAGTGTTTTGCTCTTTTTAAGGTCAGCTCCTTGGAAGGTGCTGTGCTGGGGCAGGCCACCCACTGCCTGAGGAGCAAAGTGACAGGCACGGGTGTCCCCAGCATCCCTGTGCCAGTGGGACAGGTCTCCTTGGCTGCTGCTGGGATGGGGCAGGGCGGTGTGGTGACCCAAGTGCTGGGAGAGCTTCAGCCCCTTGGGAGCTCACTGTGCTCTCCCTGTTCCATCGGGGCTCTCTGGTGTTCCAAACAGCAGTCAGGGCTCCTGAGGTCACAGGAGTGGGGACACCATGCACAACCAGTGGGGTCAGGCACAGCCAGGGCAGTGCTCCTACAGGTCACCCCAGACAAGTCCCACCAAGCCTTATCCAGGGAGGTATTGCCGTGTCTTGCTCCATCTCCCACCTCATTCCATGCCTGATCTGCACCCAGGACCCAGACAGTGTAACCCAGAGGCACGGGGTGACCAGGGATTGTGTGTATTTTAAACCTCCTCTCTGTGTCAAAGGCCTTGGGATGGTGCCCAAAGAGCAAAGGAAAAACTTTCCCCTTGTCCTCTCCTCAAATTCGGAGTCCCATCTCCGATGTCACAGCTCTGGGGGAGGGTGACACGGTCCTTCAGTGAGGTGCCAAGGTACACACAGTGGGGCTCTGCCTCGGACCAGTCGTCTGGGGAGGATTTTTGGAATGCCACGGAGCCCTTGAGGGCTTTCAGTGTGCTGTCACCAGCTCTGCAGTGTTTACCTGCCCCCCAGCCCAGTGAGGTGAGACTGCTGCACCCAGCTGAGGTCAGCCCAGGGCTCGTGGGAGGGCAGGGCTGATGTCCCCCCTGCCTTTGGGGTGAGCTCAGTGCCAGCCTGCAGCCCCTGCCCAGCACTGGCACCCAGCACTGGCACCCAGCACCCACCACAGCCCTGGGCTGGGCTGCCAGAGGGTGCCCTGCCAGCACAACCAGTACCTTGGCAGCACCTGGAGCAAACGTGGCCATTAATGCTGCCCACCCATGGGTGCTGACACGGGGGTGGCTTGTCCTGAGGCTTTGAGGAGCCTGCTGCTCATGGAGCACAGCCCTGTGTGAGGGACTCACTGCTAGGAGTGCAGAAGGCAGTGGGGTTTGGTGCCTGTGGGAGGGGGCAGCAGGAGGAGAACGAGAGCCAGGATGAGACCAGGACCCTCAATGTGCCTCACTTGTCCTGACTCCTGTGGGACCTGAAGCCCAGTGTCTACCAGCTCATCTCCTGAGAGATGACTCCTGATGTTGGGGTAGGAAGTTCTCCAGGATGGCCCCAGTGTGGCTGTGCCCTGTGGTGGTGTCCCCCCAGTCCCGTTTATGGGGCTGTGGCTCAGCCCGAGGGAATAACCAGGAACCCTGACCATCCCCAGGAATCTGGCCGTTCACAGCCAGGTTCCAGCCCCTCTCCAGCGGCCTGTCCCATTCCTGGCTGGCTCAAACCTTGGTCCCACACTTTACACTGTGCTCCTTCTCCGACCAGGAGTCTGTGGTGCATCCAGATACACAATGCAACTAGTACTGCCTCCAGGCAGGGTTGCTGGTCTGACTGGAAATAGCCCAAAGCTAATTTTAGCCTCAAAGGTGCTGCATTCTTCAGGTCGTGGTGGTGGGGAGGACACGAGGGGTGTGCTGGGGACATGCTGTGAGCAGGGACGTGCACACATGGGCACCCACACACCCCCAGGAGCTCAGGGGAGGCACCCTGGGCATGGGCACAGGGGATCTGTTCCCACCATCTCAGCACAAAACCAGACTGTGGATTAAGAGGAGACTTTAGTGTTCCCTTCCTCCCCCCAATATAGCGAAACCTCCACAGGGCAGGACATTTATAGCTGCCCTCCCTTGTCAGGAGCTCTCTTGGGTTTCACTCCAGGGTGACACCTGGAAGCAGGCTCTGGTGCTCTGGAGTCAGCTTGGAGGAGGCTGCAGAGCCCTCCTGCCCTGTACAGACTGCACAGCCCCTGCAGTCTGGGCTGAACTGGGCACAGTGGGGGCACAGTGGTGGTGCCAGGCACCTGCAGCACCCACCTTGTGCTCCTCAAAGCCACCCCATTTCCCTGTGAGCAGCAGGCAAGGGAGGGCTCTGGGTTTGGCATCACACTGCTGCTGTCCTACAGGACTCCAAAGTCTTTGCCTGGTGCTGTCATTGCCCTTACCAACCATGGGAGCTCCAAAAGGAAGAAGATGCCTTTGGAGACACGCCGTGTGGAAACTGATGAACTTCCTTCAGGCTCTCCATCCGCTCCCCAGGTTCCTCAGCTCCATTTTTCACACCTGGCTTTACAATCTTGCTTCAAGAAGGAGATAAAGAGCTGCTCAACGAGGTCCCAAGTACAAGGGTCTCTCCAAGGAGAGAGTCTGAGCCAAAATATCAACTGGGCAGGGGGATCCCAGTGGGGCAGGAACAGTCCCAGCACCATGGACCAGGGGAGGACTTGGGGAAAGCTGGAGGCAGCCAGTCCCTGTTCCCTAGGGAGAGTCAGGCCAGCCAGGGCTTGGGGCTGCAGCAGCAGGGAGGTCCCTGCTCCCTCTGGGACAGCTGCAGGGCACAGGTCCCTGCCTGGCTGCCTCTGACCCCCAGACAGGAGGAGTTGGGGGGCTCAGACATTGGGGTGGGAGCTGGACTCTCTCCTGGCCAGCACCTTGCAGTGTGAGGACACAAGAAGAGTCAAGGTGAATCAGCACAGGGACAACCATCAGTCCAGCTGAGACACTGTCTGGAACAGACCCCTCCAAGACTGAGGGTCACACTGAGTGCTGGATAAACCTGTCCTTGTCCCAGGGATCCTACTCCGGCATGAACAGCTCAGATTGGTGAAAACTCACAAGGAAAGGGAAAGCAGAGCAGAGCTGGTGCTGATGACCTGGCCAGGGGAGCTGAGCACAGCATGGTCATCCCAAGGCCACTCTCACCAGCCACTGCCAGCACAAGACCTCTGGCCACTCCCTGGGATGCTCTGGGGAGCCCTGTCCCTCCACAATGGGCCAAAACCAAACTGGGGGACAGAGAATTCCTTGGCAGAGGGTGATGGGTTCACTTTCCCCCACTTTACTCGGATCTTCTGGGATGAAGATGCTCATGGTGAGGCTTTGATGGGAGCCTGGGCACTCCACACCAGAACTGGGCCCTGTCACCACGTTGCCATGTCAGCATGGTGGGGGCTGGCAGGGTGTCCCCTGCTGCCAGGGAAGGTGTGGGGTGGCCCTGGATGGTGAGGCACAAGGACCAAAGGGTAGGGACAGGTCTGGATGGCACCAGGAGAACCAGTCCACCTGGAACACCCTGACCTGACCACTCTCTGACAAGCCTTAGCTGAGCTATCAAGCCTGGGCAGCCAAGGAAGAGTGATTTTCTCCCCTGTGGTTTTCCCATCCCCTGAAATGGAAGACCCAGCTTTCATTTTGTTTGTTTATAGTTGTCCTGGCTTGAATTTGAGTGTAGGAAGCTCCTGCCTCTGTTCTAGGAAGGGATTTAAAGTAAATTGATAGAAATATATGGGACTATGAGCAGCTGAAGATGAGGATAAAGCCCTCGTGGCTCAGCCCAGGCAGGCTCAGGGTTCAGGGGATGCCCTCCTGGGGCTCCAGCTGGACCAGGAGCAGATCTGCACTGAGCTGGGGGAGGCCTGGCCAGAGATCAAGGGGTGGCTCTTTTATTCAGCTTCAACCCAGCCTCATTTGTCACCCTTGCTGAGCCTTCCCAGCCTGGGTGGATCCTGGGGCTCAGAGTGGCTCACCAGCAGGACTGACTGCCAAGGCCTCATCTTGCACAAGACAAATATGTGGCAGGAGTCAAAAAAGACAGAAACTCTCTGGTGTGGGAGGTGGCAGTTTCTGGGTTGTTGGTTCACCCATCCCAGACACACCTGAGGCCACGGCTGGACCTGCCCTGAGACAGGGTTGGACTTCTGCTGGCCTGGGGTCTGCTGTGGCAGGATTTAACCTTCACCTCAGAGGGGCTCTAAATGTTGATTCAGATGCTTATCCTACTTTTGGGACATGTGGAAGTGAGGGCAGTTTGGGAACACTCTTGAATGAAGCACCACTGACTGGGCAGAGCAGTGGGCACCTGTGTGCCACCTCAGGGCACCTGTGTGTGGGGAGAAGAGCCAGAGACATGTGTGATCCAAACCATCCAAACCCTGGGAAATCCAACAGATTATACACTCTGCAAGTCCTGTCCTCACCAAAGCCCTCAGCTTCAGCCCCTTCAGTCTGGGGGACTCCCCAGTCCTGAGGCTCCCATGGACCCCCAGTGTCCCTGTTCAGTCTGGCTGGTCAGTGGGACCACAGGGAGAGCAGGCTTTGAGCTGGGGGCCATTCCTTGTCTCCACACCATGATGTGCCCTCTGGGATGCCATGCCCTGTGCACAGCCACCCCTGACGTGAGGAAAAACACCCCACAACCAGGTAGATGCAGAGAAGGTACATTTATTCAGCGCTGGGTGCATGGGGGATTGTCCCACCAAGGACATGCACACCTGTCTGTGCTCACAGCCCTGTTTAAATACAGTTACAACATGTGTATTCATTATTTCTTTATACATATGCATTATTTTCCCTGAAAAGGTAGGCTTATTCTAATCAGTTCTGAGAAGTAATTTTCATTTTCTCCTCCCCACACTCCTCCCATCTGAGTTTGAACATTGGTTTCCATTTTTCCTAGGCTGGGGTCTTTGGGGGTCTTGGGGATGAAGATCGTGGGTCTTCCTCGCTGTGTCCTTTTCAACTTGGCTCAAAAAGTAACTTAAACCAGTTTTGTTGGCAACTTGAACCGGTCTAATTAGCAAACTTCTATAATTACCTTATTTTTTGATGTATTTCTTGATTTATGTTAGTTCCATATGGTGTCCATTCTATTTTGGAAACCTCAAGGCCAGGTACTGAGAGCACTCCCTGTTTCTCCTAACATATTCTGTATTCTTCTCTCTTTGTAGCCATTTATGGCCTCAACTGTGCAGTCTTTTCAGTGTGAGTTCCATTAGTATTGGTAACTTATTCTATGTAGTGTGTTAGTACCTTATTAATACCCCATATCACCCCAGAGAGCTCAGATTTCCCTCTGTGGAGAACAACTTCTGCCTGTAGAACACCCTCCCCACGGAGAGCACCCCAGCACTGTGGGGGACACCCCACCACTATAGGGGACACACCACCCCTATGGCTTGTGGCATGAACCCTTTTGGGGCGAGGCTGAGGGACACTGGGAAGGCACTGGTGCTGCTGGGCCCAGGGACACAGCTCATGTGAGGAAGGGCAAGCCCTGTGGGATGTGGAGACTGCCCAGATCAGGAATCAGGAAGGATCAGCCACCCCCTGGCAGGGGAGGGTCCCAGGGCAGCAGGGTGGACAGGCTCCTTCTCCCAGCATGGTGTTGAGGTGGGAGCTGGGCATCAGTCACATTGAGGGGACCCATCACAAGCCACTGCCAAGGATGAGATGTGACTGGTGGCTGCTCGTGGGGCAGCAGGGGGGTACCCCCTCCATCCTCTGCAGGGCAGGCAGGGGGAATGCAGAAATCTGCTCTTCCCTCCTGTGCCAGCTGCCTGCTCCCACTGCTGGGCTCTGGGGGAGGTGCCAGGGGGTGGTGGCAGTGGCAGGGGGTGACAGGGGGTGGTGGCAATGGCAGGGGGTGACAGGGTGCCGCCCTGTCCAGTCCCACAACATCCTCACTGCACCCTGGCCGGCAAGGTTACTCCATGCTGACACACACACCCCAAAATCGCCTTGGGTCAAATTACTGGGCTCATCTCACCGGCTGCTATTTCCTTCTGTCCCCAAGCCAAACAAGGAGCTTGTGGAAAACAAGGAGGTGTCAGCGCAGGGCGCTCTGAGTCAGAGCCCTGCCGGGCTGGGGTCAGGAGGGGCTGCCTGTGGCAGGGGCTCTGCAGTGTCCCCAGTCGGGAGGGACCCCCTGCCCTGGGGTCACTGGGCTGTGGCAGGGGGGCTGCAGGACCCCCAGCCAGGAGGGACCCCCTGCCCTGGGGTCAGGGCTACCTGTGGCAGGGGGGCTGCAGTGTCCCCAGCCAGGAGGGAGCCCCTGCCCTGGGGTCACTGGGCTGTGGCAGGGGGTCTGCAGTACCCCCAGCCAGGAGGGACCCCCTGCCCTGGGGTCAGGGCTGGCTGTGGCAGGGGCTCTGCAGTGTCCCCAGCTGGAGGGACCCCCTGCCCTGGGGTCACTGGGCTGTGGCAGGGGGTCTGCAGTGTCCCCAGCCAGGAGGGACCCCCTGCCCTGGGGTCAGGGCTACCTGTGGCAGGGGGGCTGCAGTGTCCCCAGCCAGGAGGGACCCCCTGCCCAGCCCACGCTGCTGTGGGAGGCAGCAGACCCCTCCCCTGGTCACTGCCCCACATGTCTGGGCAGCCTTCCCAGCCGGACACCTGGCCCCAAGCCCGTCTGCAGCCCTGTTTTCCAGAGATGTTTTGGTGTCTCGTGGCAGAAAGCTGCTGCTGACCCAAATACTAAATATAGAAGCAAGGCCCTTTTTTATGCAACAAACGCAAACCCTCCATCCCACGTTCATCTTTGGGAAATAGGTCTTTTTGTCAGAGGAGTGTAAATAAAACACCCAGATTTCTTTGCAGTGAGGTCACCTCCTGGCTGTGGTCATTCCTGAGCGCTCTCACAGTTATTTGCTCTAGGTAAACTCCTCCGTGCTCCTTCACTGCTGGAAAGCCACACTCAGAGCCTCTGGCAAATCTCAGGCCCTTCATGTGATGGACCATCCCCAGCTCAGGTGATGGGCAATTCCTCTGGGATGAAGGTGCAGAATGAATCCTTCCCCCTGCCCACTCCCAGGACACAGAAACTGGGCAGCCAGGCCCCTGCTGGAGGTGATGGGCATCTCTGGGCAGCACAAGAAGGTTTCCTGGGGCTGGAGGGCTGTGGTTTGCCCCCAGGTGTGATCAGTGCTCAGCATCCATCCCCTCTGCCCCTGGCTCAAGCTCCTGGCTCTTGTCCAGCCCCTGCAGCACAGAGCAGCTCCTGTCCCCATCTCACAGGTGTCCCCAAAGGAGCGATTGTCCCCAGCCTTGAAATAATCACAGGTTCCCTGAATGCCCAAGGGGCCTCACAGCTTTTCCCAAGAGTGGTGTAGCAAAAGTCTTTGTGCCCACCGGGGGCTGGGAGCCAGTGGTGGCAGGAGGAGGCTGCAAATCCCAGTGCTGGGAGCAGTGGGGTCCCGGCCACCAGGCAGCAAGTGACCAGAGATGGAAACAACCCCAATTCACCAAGCACCTGAGCCACAGCACACCCACAGAGCCCTGGCTCCTGCAGGGACTGAACTGAACTGCTCACCTGGGTGTGTGTCTGGCTGGGCATGGCTGTGTCTCCCTGCCAGCATCCCTTTTATGCCAGCAGAGACGAGAAGGGCAGAGGGAAGAGACACTGCTGTGGAGTCCTGTGGACCTGGGATGGAGCCCTGGAGGGGCAGGGCAGAGGGGGAGAGGCGATGCTGGGCCTGGGTCTGATGGACCTTCCTCTGGCCACCAAACCCCAGCAAGACTCTACTGAGGATTCTCAGGCTCTGGTGTTTTTTTCCAGTTTAAGTAAGGTGCACACATCCTGTACCCAGTGCCACCACTCATGGGGCCAGAGCTGCTCCCAAGGAGAGCAATGAGGATTTTTAATTATGTGAAACAGATTATGTTGCCTTTTTTTGGTCTAGGACACAACAAAGCAACCTCAGGCAGGAGCTCCTGGGCAAATCCATTCCAAGGAACAAACAGCACGAAAACAGCTGCCTGAGGATCTGAAGTGGAGGTGTGGGTGATTGGTGGCACCTCCCATTCCACTTCACTGGGGCTGGGTCAAGGTCAGGGTTTCTGGGCACATCCCTGGGCTTGGAGTGGGTGCCACGAGGGCTTGTGGTGGGATGGGGGTGGCTGGGACAGGGAAGAAGAATGAGCATCTTCCTGTTCTCTGCTGTTTTATCACAGGGTGTGTGTTTAAGGACTGTCTCTGTACACTGCACAAGCACTCCTTCATTACCTGCCCTTCCCAGCCCCAGCTCACAAGCACACAGCTCCCAGTGTGGCAGCAAGTCCTGTGGCTCCCACCTGGGAGCCCTGGGAACTGCTGACCCACAGCCCCAGGACATCCAGGGCCACAGTGGGAAATGCTTCTTAGGGTACTCAGCACTTACCTGGTGACTCCAGCATCACCAGGAGGAATGGGCAGAGCTCCCCAGGCTTGGGGAACACCCGTGCCAGGGATGCCAAGAGCAGCAGGGTCACCCTGGGCACCTGCAGGCAAACCTGGGGCTGGAGGGTTGCCCTGGGACCCCCTTCTCACTCAATCCCAAATGCTGGAGATGTGTTCTTGGAGGGCTTTGCAAAGATCTTGTCATACTATTATTTCCTGATCTCTTACTTTTTTAGAAGTTTTGGGTAGCTGGACACAGCATCATTTTTTTAATAAAGACAGGTAAATGGGGATTGGAACTACGTGATCTTTAAGGTCCCTTCCAACGCAAACCATTCTATAATCAGTGTCCTGGCTGTTTTGCATGCCATTTGTTGGGTGAAATGAAGCATGTGTGTCCCATGCCAGCTCTGCACCTTGTCTGACCTATCCCCACTGCTTCCCAAAAACTCCTGGGTGAAGCAGAAGCCAACGTGATCACCTTAATTTCAACAATCCCCCAAATTCAGAGTGCTGCAGTTACACACCTGAGCAGCAGAGCCCGAGGCACCTGCTGGGGGAGACTCGTGCTGGGACACCCAGGGCTCCAGGTAAGTGCCCATTCATTACCTGAGGGCAGGTGAGGTGCAGTCAGCTGCCTGCTCGCCCTCTCCTGGCCCTGCCACCTCAGCTCACCTCAGCCCCATGGCCAGGGCCACCCACGAGTCACAGCCAGCTCATGTCCCATGTCCCATGGCCCTGCATTCCACCCCAGGATGCCACAGAGAGTTACCGTGGTTTCCTTTCCCTTACTCAGTGTCAGCAGACACTGCTGGCTCTGGTGACTGAGGAGGGGGTCCCTCCAACCCCACAGGCTGTCCTGGTGACCCCAGCCAGAAGGGGTGATGGGAACCTGGCTCAGTGTGGCACCCTGGTCACCACAGGCTCACAGGCACATGGGCTGTGCCACCACAGCTTCCTGCCCACTGTGCCCTGCACTGGCAAGATTAAAGTCACTCCCCAGTGCCTCAGAGCTGTCACCCAGCACTGGAGCCCCCCAGCTGGGTCCCTGCTGTTGGTCCCAGGCTGGCGAGAGCTCACTCCTCTGCTGTGCCATGTGTGCAGCACCTTCCCCCAGCAATAAATCATGATGCCCTGGGAGGGGGCTCCATGATGCCCTGGGAGGGGGCTGCCTCCTCCTTTTGGCAGTAAAACACCAGGGCAGGGTGCAGCAGAGCCTGGAGCATTTCCCATCCCATTAAACCAGCCCTTTAGGGCACATGCCACCACAAATGGGGCAATTACCCTGGGCCATGTTTCACCCTAGCGAGATTCATTCTGCTGCATTTATTTATATCCACTGCTCTACCCCAGTGGGATTAAAGGTTAATTTCTTCACTCGTGCTGCAGCCAGCAGGAGCCCTGTTGTAATCCCTGTGTGAAACCAGGACTAGGAAAAGCAACAAATGAACCCCCATGGGTGGCAGGAGCTGTTTGCTTCAGCCAGGGGGTCAGGTGTGGTTCTGCTCCAACTTCTGGGTCCTCCTGCAGGTTCTCCCCCCATGCCCAGTGGTGCTGGGCACCTCCAGCTCCTTCCAGCATTAACTGACCCTGCCGTGGCCAGCCCAAAGTGCCCTCTGTGGACATCCCAAATGTTCTGCTTAGAACTGTTCCAAGTCTCGTGGAGTTCTGCTCTCCTCCCAGCAAGGTGGGGTAGGAGCTCTGAGAGGTGGTGGTTCTCCTCCCGAAATGGTTTACATTTGTCTGTGAGATCCTTCAATTACAGAAGGCTAAATGTTATTTAATTTGTGACCTCGGGTCGAATAAGACACAATTAAATTCTGCCTCTCGTGAATTTGCATTGGGGAATTCTCACCTGTGATGCCAGATGAGTCCTAAGAGTTCCAGGCGTGACTCAGACACTCAAACTGCTCCAATAATGACTGTTTTAATAAATATTCTGTCTTTATACGGACAATTTCCTGCCGTGTGACAAGGCTGGCACGCTGTCAGACCAAACCGTGGTTCCACGGGCAGCCTGTGCTGAGGACAAAGGCATCCTCCATCCCATCCCATCCCTTCCCTTCCCTTCGGCGGGGCGAGCGCATCCCCCGGACCCTTCCCGTGCCCGCGACCCCCGGGGGTCCCGGCCCTTCTCCTATCCCCTGTTCCCCGGGGGTCCCGACCCTTCTCCTATCCCCGACCCCCGGGGGTCCCGGCCCTTCTCCCATCCCATCCCCGACCCCGGGGGGTCCCAGCCCTTCTCCCATCCCATCCCATCCCTGTCCCCCGGGGGTCCCGGCCCTTCTCCTGTGCCCCAGTCCCCGGGGGTCCCAGCCCTTCTCCCCTCCCCGACCCCCGGGGGTCCCTCCGTGTCCCCCCCCGGTCCCTCCGTGCCC
>WBMV01003759.1:116797-130531 GCA_013396655.1 Campylorhamphus procurvoides | reverse complement strand
TACAATATACTATATATCAGATAGTATATAAAATATACTATATATCATATAGTATAGAAAATATACTATATAAAACAAATGCGTGTAAAGAATGTAAATATATGCAAATCTATAATACAGAGATATATTATCTATTTAACTGATTTCAAGCAAACCCTTGGGGCTTTGGAATCCCTCCCTCTTTAGATCTTGTTTTCCTTTGTAAATCCCCCTTTAGTGAGTTTTAGTGAGATGTGGATGTGTGTTTTGATATTTTTGAATTTACTTGTGATGCCTGGGCAGGGGCTGTGTGTGGCGGGGAAGGGGCTGTGTGTGGCAGGGAAGGCGCTGTGTGTGGCAGGGAAGGGGGCTGGCAGTGCCAGGCTGAGGTCTGTGCTGTGGGGAAGCTTCTCCCCATCCGAGGAGTCCCATCAGGTACCACATGGAGCATCTCCATTGGTTATTGCTGCTCTAAGAGCACCTGCTTTGGGACAGCTCAAAAATTACGCAAATCCTAAAAGGGCAACTTTCCTCTGGGCTTAGTGCCTCTCACCTCAGCTGGACTGAGCCTGGCAGGCCCTGGGAACTCCTCCTGCTTCCATTCAAGGGGGCTCACTGCGGAAAAACTTGGACTCTGTGGAGGGTAACTGTAGAAATGTGTTAAAAAGGACATTATTGCTGTTGTAGTTCTTTCGTGCATATACTGTGAGTGCAGTGCAGCTACAGCCCTTCCCAGAGCACCTGAGCAAAGGCACCAGCACCCTGGGATCCCAAAATACTGGTTTAAAGTGTCTCTCTTGGGCTCAGCAACACCCAGTGCTGAAGCAGCACCAGTGAGGGCTGAGCTGGGCAGGTGCCAAGTCCTGTCACTCATTTGGCCAAGGTTTTGCTGGGATAGGAAATCATCCCAGAAACCCTCCCACAAACAGGTGTTGGGCTCCAGTACAGGACAGGGCTGGACCTTCTTTCCCACTGGGCTTAGTCTACAAAGTGCCAAGAACAGGTTTTTTTGCTCTAAAATAAATATTTCCTCTCCTTTTATTCCCCCCTCCCCCCCCAAAAAAAAGCCAGCAAAGCCAAAAAAAGACAAAAGCTGTCTGCTGTAGCTCACTGTCACCGTTAGAAACCTGTGGCATCAAACTGGGGCTTATCTGGCTGAACACAAAGGGAAAAACATCATGGAGGTTTTTCCCCTGGATAATAAACTGACAGCACCTGCTCGTAGCAGGACTGGAAAAACCTGCAATGTGAAGTTGTACCTAAGAGGTTTTTGGTGCTGAGTGCCCAGCAAGCCAGGCTGCAGCAAGGGAGGCAGGAGTGGGCTGGGGGGATGGTGGGGAGCTCAGGGCTCACAGTCCAACGTGCCAGGTAGTTCAGCCTCTGGTTTATGGAAGGGGTGACACTGGGCTGTTGCCCTCCTGGCACACACGCTCCTTGGGATGCTTCACCCAGCACATCCCAGAGAGGAGCCTTCTCAAACTTCATAGGGCAGCTCGTGGCAGAGCTGAACTTTCCTGGTTGCTCAGATCCTGCTGAGCACCGAGAGGTTTTCAGGACTGTGTGTGATAATGTCAAACAGCACGAGGTCACTTTTGTCCTTGGGGTAAGGACCTTCCTGCAGCAATGACACTAGAGCTGGTGCAAATGGGGACACCAGCTCCAGGAAAAACATATCCCTCAGTCCTGCAGGGTTCCCCTCCTTCAAGTGTGAGCTGGAGGAGCACGGGGGGACTCCAGTCCCCACTGAGCTCCTGGACTGGCTTAGGAAAGCCCTTTCAAGTGCTCTCTTGGTCTGCCATGTAAGAAAGGTTTCAAGGTTAAGAGGTTTTTGGGGGATTTTTCTAACTGCTCTCTGCCTTCAACCCCCTCCGCTCCCCTAATCTGCTGCAGAGGAGGCTTTGGCTGTGGCTCAGCCTCTGGTTTGTCCGTGCTGGCCGCAGCCTCAGGGGGCAGCTCTGCCCCTGTGCCCAGGGCTCCCCCCGGGACCCCCATCAACAAGGCTGCTGGCAAAGCAATGGGGTCAGCAAGAGCTGTAGCACCATTGTGGGACCAAATGCATTAATCCAGCCCTGCCAAAGTGACCCAGGTAGGCCCTTGCCAGCTCTGGCCCCTCCCTTGATGGGGATGTTTAGAGAGCAGCACAGGGACAATGTGCTAGTCATTTTGGGGGTGATGGGCAGCGGCCCCTGAGCTGCCCAGCTGCTGGACCCCCTTCTCTTTTGCTCTGTGTTTCTGTGCCAGGTTTAGGATTCTGGTGCATCCAGCACAGCGAGCCTGTGAAACACTTGTCTAATTTAGGTAAAATGAGTTGAAAATCCCATTTCCCAAGTGGGCTGGAGGAAGGCACCTGATTTGTACCTCGGCTGCCTGCTGGGCTGACTGCGTGGGGTATTCTTAGCTGTGCCGAGGAAGGGCCGTTCCTGCAGCCTGCCAGCAGCATCCCTCCTGCCACCAAGTATTTATGGAAACTTTCAGGGAGCCTGTTGCCATTTCCAAAGGGAGTTGCTGTTGTTCTTGCAGCCTGTGACTTTTAAGAGGTGCCAGTGCTGCGAGGCTGCAGCTCCCACCCTGGTGAGCTCCCGGCACATCCTGGGGCTCTGCTGCCCATCCTGCTGCCTATTCTTAGCTCCTGGGGTTATTTGCAGTGATGGTGACTCAGAAAACTAATTATTGTGTTGAGGTTTCTGAAGGGGAAAAATAACTTGATGCATTGTGGTTTCCTTACTCCTACTTTAACTTGTAATGTTGAATACCTTCTGGCTCATTGTAAAAGACTGTCGGACTTTGTGGAAGGATTCTGGTAAACATTCATTTAGACACTCATCTGTCCTCATGTGAGTGTCACATGTGGGCAGTCCCCTCGTGCTGGCAGTGGCTGGGATGGAGTTGACATGCCAATAAGGTGCTTTGTGGCAGCCTGGGAAGGATGACAACTGTCCTGTGGTGGTGGCCCTGGCTCTGGCAGGGGACAGGCAGGGGGTGTGTGGTTTCTGAGGCAGCTCAGCCCCAAGGATGTGTGCACAGGCAGTCCCATTTTGTCCCAAGGCAGGGATACCTGGGACACACTTCCAGGCAGAGGAGCCACCATCTGGTCCAAAATGCCTCTCTGAGCACCACCCATGCCTGGTGACAAGGCACAGCAGTGACTTAAATTCCCTGACAGGGACACATTTGGGTCCCTCATGTGCTGCAGTTCCTGAGAGGCTGCTGGCCCCAGTTCCCCTGGTGTAAATGGGGCAAACATTTGCCACAGGCAAAACAGAGGCTTTCCAAATAGCTGGAGAAACTTCAGAGCTTGCTCTGCTGGTGGCTGTGGGCTGTCCCAGTCAGAGAAGAGCTTGGTGGAACTTGCAGAGACTGAGATGGCATGTGGCCATCCTGCTGTCTGGGTATCAGTCAGCCAAGAAGTCTTTTGCTTTGTGAAGGGCTGGGGAGGTCACCCCAGGCCCTCCATGATGAGCTGATGTCCTTGGTGGCTTGCAGAGAGAGTCTGGAGCAGCTGAGGGATGATGCACTGAGTCACACTGGCCAGAAGCTGCTCCCTTCTAGCATGGCTGGGATATCACAGACTCACACAATGGTTTGGGTTCCAAACAACCTTAAGGATCATCCTATTGCAACTCCCTCTTCCACCAGCCCAGGTTGCTCCAAGCTCCATCTTGGCCTTGAACATTTCGAGGGATGGGGCAGCCACAGTTCTCTCTGGGCAACCTGTGCCAGGGCCTGCCCACCCTCACAGGGAAGAATTTCTTCCCAGTATCCCATCTATCCCTGCCCTCTATCAATATGAAGCCATTCTCCCTTGTCCTATCACTCCAGGCCCTTGTACAGAGTCCCTCTTCAGCTTTCTTGGAACCCCTTTAGGCACTGGAAGGGGCTCTTAGGTCTCCCCAGAGCCTTCTCTTCTTTGGGCTGAACACCCCCAGCTCTCCCAGCCTGGCTCCAGAGCAGAGGGGCTCCAGCCCTGGAGCATCTCTGTGGCCTCCTCTGGACTCACTCCAGCAGCTCCACATCCTTCTTGTTTTGGGATCCCCAGAATTGGAGGCAGCTCTGCAGATGGGGTCTCACCTGAATGAGCAGAGAGGGAGCATTCCCCCCTCACCTGCTGCCCACACTGTGGGATGAGCCCAGGACATGGCTGGTTTCTGAGTGCCAGCACATATGGCTGAGTCACAGCAATTTGTCACCCACCAGGACCCAAAAGTCCTTCTCCCCAGGGCTGCTCTCAACCCCCCCAGTCCCCAGCCCGTGCTGGTGCTGGGGGTAACCCTGACCCAGACACAGGACCTTGCACCATGCCTGCTTAAACTGCATGAGGTTTACATGAGCCCATTCCTCCTGCCCTGCCTGCCCAGATCCCTCTGGATATCCCTTCCCTCTGGATGCCCCATCCCTTCCCTCTGGATGTCCCATCCCTGCCCTCTGGATGTCCCATCCCTGCCCTCTGGATGTCCCATCCCTGCCCTCTGGATGTCCCATCCCTGCCCTCTGGATGTCCCATCCCTGCCCTCTGGATGTCCCATCCCTGCCCTCTGGATGTCCCATCCCTGCCCTCTGGATGTCCCATCCCTGCCCTCTGGATGTCCCATCCCTGCCCTCTGGATGCCCCATCCCTTCCCTCTGCTAAATCAACTGCACCACACAGTTTGGTGTCATCCACAAACTTGAGAGTTTTGGAGATCCGAGCCTTATCCTGCCTCTTTAACCCAAGTTTTTCAGAGCAGACAGGATAAAGTGAGGGTGAGGATTAATGCTTATTTTGGCCCTTGCCTGCCAGGCTCTCACTCCTGCCTCCATCCTGCAGGTTTGATCTCCAAGGCTTTGCCAAGAGCCCTCCAAACCCCCCTGGGTACCCCCATGGGGCTGACCCTGCCTCTGTAGCCCACCCAAGCCCCACAGTACAGCTTGGAACCCTGATGCCAGGGAGGGGTTCAAGGCCACCCCACACTCCCTGGCTCACAAAGGGTGGCTTCCTTGAATTCTTTGGGGAATGATCCTTTAAAATGATCAGTCTCAAGTTTTGCTCTTGGTGGAGTTTTTAACTCTCCTGCTTCCCCAGAGCTATCCCAGCTGCCCGTGACCCCTGTGCTCTGCCCCCCAGCCCCCTGCCCTTTGCCCCAACCCTCCATAGTGTTGTGGGATTCCTCTGGAGCAGGATGGCCCCTGCTAACCCATCATCACAGTGCTGATTGTGAGTGATGGCAGTGTGGTCCCAGGGTCTTTAATCACTGAGAGAAGGAAAATGAAGTTAAATTTGGGAGAGGGGACAAATGAAAATAATAGTGTCTGCTGTGTCTTTAGAAAAGGCAAGTTACCTCTGGGTTGGGGTGGGCACCTGGGCAGTCCAGACACCTTAGCTCCTGACTGGCCCATTGCCTGCACCCTGCGATGTTTTGGGGACCACTCTCTAAGCAGCAAATGCCCTATGGTGTTCCTGGGTGGGTAGAGGGGGAATGGCTTTTCTACTGTCCAGGTAAAGCTGTTGTCATGTTTTAATGAAAGAAAACTAAAAGGTTTTAACTGTGTGCTTGGTCATTTGGCTTTGAGCTCACTGGAGGATGAGTTCCTTGCTGGGGTCTCCCAAAGCCAAGGCCACAGAGCGAGGGGAGCACTCTGGTGGTGCCAAGCCTGGCAGCAAGACATGTGAGGCTGGCTTTGCTGAGGCAAACAGGGAAAATCCATGCCTGGCTCAGCCCCGAGCCTGTGGTGGTTGGTTGGGGGCTTTCCTGGGTGACCTTCCTCTGAAAACCAAACTGGGGCCACTGCCCTCCCTTGTGCCCCTGTGCCAGCTCTTGTCCCCAGCTCTGCTCTTGGGTGACATCCATGTCTAGGCAGGGGAAGAGCATTGACAGTGTCCTCACAGCATGGTGGGCTTGGGGTACAGCACAGGGGACCCTGCTGTCCCCAGCCCCACTGTGTCACCCTGAGGATCTGCCTGGTGATGCTGGGGCAGCTTTGGCTCAGCAGTTCTGCCAGCCTGGGAATGTCCCATCTCAATAAACATGAACGTCCTCCTGTCCTCACACTGGGCCAGGGCCATGCTGGCCTTGGGGGAATGTAGCCCCCTGTGGCCCCCTGTGCCTGCCATGAGCTGCCCTGTTCCCTCCTATGTGAGGACCTGGGGAGAAGGAAACAGCCCAGAGACATCACCAGCAGGTACCTGGAAGCTGTGAGGTTTCTGCCACAATTCAATATTTAATGAACTTCTTAAATAAATAGCATTAATATAATACTAAAAGCTATTTCCTGAAGAGGGAAGTGCCCAGGCAGATGCCAGGCTTGCAGGCAGAGCTGGCATGTGCTGAAGCTGTGGCTGCATGGCACAGCCCTCAGGGCCAACCGTGCCCTCTGCCAGCCTGGCCTGGTGGGAGATGGTGCCCATGGACATCCCATGGGAGGGAAATCCCATTGCTCTCAGCACAGGGCATGTAAGAGAGCCTGGTGGGCTGGGCTCCATTCAGTGCCCAGCTGGGTATCAGCCCCTCTTCCTGTTGTTGCCCTAACTTATATTATTATGCTTTAATGATCTGGGTAAAGGGGGTGTCTGGATAATTTAATTGTGAGCACTGGAGGGAAACAATGGCTGAGGCCTTGCTAAGATCGTGGTGGTGATGGAGGGCTGGAAGGTGAGAACTCTGGCTGTGGTCAGAGAAACAATTCTGTCATGTCTCCGTGCCCAAAACCTCCCTGCTCAATTCCTCCAGGGGAAGCCAGAGGCCCTCTTAGGATACAGAGCAGGCAGTCCTCCCTGAGCTCTGATTCATCCCGGTGAGAAGCTCCATGAGCCTCAGCCAAGCCATCCCAGAGGGGGTGGGGAGCTGGGCTGGACCCCTGAGCACTGGGATCTGGGGCTGGGCACAGCTGTGGCCCATGGACTGTCCCTCTGGGCCAAGTGAAGTCACCTGGGGCTTGCACATGCCCAAGGGGTCAGTGGCGTCACACTGCTGCCCCAGCCATGCCAGAGAGGGAGCACTGGGTGTTTCGGGGCTGCCCCATGCTCTCTCACTCCCTTCTGCACTTGGTCAGAGCCCCTGAGGCCCGTGGGATCCCATGCAGTGGTGAGGCTCCCTGGAATTCTCATTTTCTGCGTTGTGGAGCCAGTGTTGTACCTCCCAAGGCACCTGAGAGAGAGCAGAAAGCACAGCCATCCGAGAGGGATGAATGATGCCTGAGGCCCAGAACTGCAGTGGGCACCCAGACCAGGCACCTTCCCAGGATGCTGGGGCTGGAGAAACCACTTACTGGGAGGCAGGAGCAGGCTAGAACTTGTGCTGCTGGAGGAATGGGGCATATATGGACAGACACCTCGTGCCTGCCTGCACCCTTCCTATTCCACACTGCCTAGAGCAGATGGGGCTTCCCCAGGGTTGAGGAGCATTCACAGGCTCCGTGTCCTCTTGGTTGGCAGAGCCATGAGCTGGAAGTTTGCCCTGAACTGGGGATTTACCCTTTAAATGCACCTATGTCAGTGTACTAGGCAGGGCAGCACCCCACTCTCTCCTCTGCTTTATGGAGCTCCTGATGGCATTTTAATGCCCTTTAATGTCGCTGGACCAAACAGCATTTTCTCCACACAAATAACACTGCAGCTTGTGGCTGCTCTCCCTGTGTCCTGCCAGAAGCTTGGCAGTCATTAAGGAAATTAGTGAGTGCTGATCTCCCCTCACACCTGGGGGGATGTGCTTTCCTGGGGGTAAAACGAGGAGCAGAGACTCGCCAAGGGCTGGGATGAGATGCTGAGCATGAGCCAACATGTGTGCTGACAGCCCAGAGAGCCAGCAGCATCCTGGGCTCATCCCACAGCATGGGCAGCAGCTGAGGGGGGGATTCTGCCCCTCTGCTCCACTCAGGTGAGACCCCAACTGCAGAGCTGCCCCAGGAAGGACGTGGATCTCTTGGAGCAAGCCCGGAGGAGGCCATGAGGGTACCCCAAGGGCTGGAGCCCCTCTGCCCTGGGGCCAGGCTGAAAGAGCTGGGGGTGCTTGTTCCAGATGAGAGAAGGCTCCAGGGAGACCTTGAGAGCCCCTTCCAGTGCCTAAAGGGGCTCAAAGAGAGATGAAGAGGGACTTTGGAAAAGGAGGAAGGGTTTACAACTGAGAGGGGGCAGGGTTAGATAGCATATTGGGAAGGAATTCTTCCCTGTGAGGGTGGTAAGGCCCTGGCACAGGTTGCCCAGAGAAGCTGTGACTGCCCTGGAAAGTTTCAAAGCCAGGTTGGACAGGATCTAGTGCAACCTGGGCTAGTGGAAGGTGTCCCTGCCCATGGCAGGGGGTGTTGGAACTGAATGGTCTTTAAGGTCCCTTCCAACCCAACCCATTCTGTGATTCTGTGCTAAGGCTGTGCTCGCCCTGCCTGCTGCAGGTGTATTCCCCTGGCTTTGGCACAGTGTTTGGCTCTGTCCCTGCCAGCTCTGGGGATGGGCCCCCTGGGACACCCTGCCCATGAGGAGGGGGACACAATATGGGGCTCAATGCAGGTGGAGGTTCCAGAACACAGATATCCAGCCCTTCTCTTTCAGACATGATGCCTGATGCCCTTGGAGGTGCCACCATCTGGAACAGCCCATGGCACAGTCAGTGCCAGAGCCACCTTTTTGCTGACCCCTTGGGCCCTTCCCAGCCCCTGGGATGTAGGAGTGCCACGTTGCCAGCCAGTCCTAATGCATTATTCCTTTTTTTCTCCCTTTACAGGACTTTGCACTGAAGCCAAGTGAAGAACCTCACAATTGCACTAGACACCACTTGACTCTGATTCCTCTGGCAGCAAAGCAACTCCACTACCAAGACCTCGAGGGCTGTTTTCCCCCTCTCTGCCCATCACTCCCATCTCTGTGCCTGGAAGCTGGTGCCCAGCAGTAGCTCTAACTCACTGCCCACCCCACTGGACCACTCCCCACCATGTTTCAGCGTCTCACCAGCCTCTTCTTCAGCGACAGCAACACACCAGAGGGCCTAGATGAGCCCAAACCCTTTGTTGAGGAGGAAGAGGAGGAGGATGGTTGGCTTGTAATTGATCTTGCAGGTGAGGAAAGCAGCAGGACTGGCTTCCCACAGCCTCTGCTGAACCCTGTCTTTCCAGAGCTGGGCAAACCCCTTGTGATGTCAGCAGATGACCTTACACCACATGGGATTAGCTCTGCCCTTCATCCTGTCTCCCCTGCTGCCCTTGCCCTGCCTCTGGCCCTGTGGTCAGTGCAGCAGCCCCTGACCTGCTCCTCCTTTTTCCCTTTCCTCTCCCGGTGATGGTTCCTGACTCTCCACCATTGTGGGAGCAGTGTTAGCATTCCTGGCAGGGGCTGCTGTGCCCAGGATTCTCCAGGTGTTTCCGTGCCTGGCATGGCACCAGTCAGGGATGACCCAGAGTTTTGATGTCCTCCTGCCCACCAGGGCTTGGTAGAGTGGCAAACCCAGCCCTTGCAGGACCTGCCCACCAGCTGTGGGGCTGCTGTGGCCTCAGCTGAGCTGTGCCCTGGCCAGCACTTTTGCAGGAGGAGCCAGGCTTGGCTGCTCTCTGCCCTGGGCTGCCCCTGCTGAAAACAAACCAGGAGCTGGTGGGGGGCCAGAGATGTCCCCATGAGAGCTGTCCCAGCTGGGGATGTGCCACTAGTGATCTCGCCATGTTTGGGTCATTTGAGGGGACAAAATCTCAGTTCCAAAGGGGTCTTCCCAAATCATTCCCAGTGCCCATGTCAAGCACAAGCGATGTTTAGCACCAGGTCCCTGTACCTAGAGAGCCCACACAGCTCCCAGGGATGGTGCCAACCATCCAGACCCCTGTTTGACACCAACCACACAGACTGAATTCCTCCTGTGGGAACTTCTCCAGCTCCATTCAAACCTTGGAGTTTCTGTTGTAGCATTGATGACTCAACCAATTGCAATGATGTTTTTATGACCTTTTCCTTGCAAATCCAGCAACAACCACAGACAAACCCGCCCGCCTGTGCAGGAGCTCCTGGTGGTGGTTCTCTGTTGGCAGCCTCTGGTTAGTTGTGGTGCCCCCTCCCAGAGGACCACAGATGTATCCTGCAGGTTTAGGAGGAGGGTTTTGTCCTCCCTCCCTCTTGCAGGCAGCATTTCCCTGCCTGTCCCCACCATGCTTGTTTTTGTGATGTGAGTTGTTCATTAGAGTTCTTCCCCATAAGCAGTGACCTGCAGAGAGGACCAGAGCAGGGACAAGCCTGGGATGGGGGACAGGGATCCCTGTTCCTCGTGGGAGGGAGCACTATGGGGGGCTGGTAGAGGTGATGGGTGGTGTGGACATGGGCAGCTGGGGAGGATTCCCTGTCCCCGGCTCTCAGGTGACTGTCCAGAGTGCACCAGAGCAGTGACATGAGAGGGGGCTGGTTCCAAGGAGGTCCCTGGAGCAGTGGGTGTGCCACTGCCATGTGGCTGGGTCAGCTGGCAGCAGCTGTGGTGTGCCCACAGCATGCCTGAAGGAGCCAGGGGTTTCCCCAGCCACAGAAACACTGGGCTGTGTCCTGAGCCCTGGGTCTGAGCCTGCAGCTGGCTCAGAGGACACCAAGGGTTCACTCTGGTACAAAACACTCCCATTTTTTCCCAATGATGTGGCTGGGCTCTCGATGCAGCTCTGGCTTCCAGCAGTGTGTCTGCTTGTGATGATCCCACTGCTAATTCCCCTTGCCATCTGGTCCCACAGCAAACCCCAAGCAGTGGGGAACCAGATTCTTTCAGCCCTATTTCTGAAGCTGGAGTTATGCCAAGCACTTTAAAACCAAATGTGGAGGCTCCAGCTCCCCTGAGAGCCACAGTGGCCAGCAGCAGCTCCCAGCCTGGCCCCCTCCCAGCACCAAACTGGCAGCCCAGGCAGCCTCCAGATTCGGTCCCTCTCAGCCTGGTCATTGCCCCATGTGTTGCAAAATGCACCCAAATTCCCCAGATCTTCCAGGTGCATTTCTCATGCGCTCCTCACCTCCTTGCCCAGCCTGGCTATATTCAGCACCCAGGGAAGGGGCCAAAGAGCATTTCGTGGGATATGGCTGCATCACCCAGGGATTTGAGGATCCCAAAATATTGCTTGTGACATTAAAACCCACAGAAGCAAAGGATGGGGAAAGGTAGCCCTGGAGAGGCTGCACTGGGCCCCCACGCTCCCTGTGCCCACAGACCCTGCTGTGGGAGTGCTGCTGGACCAGGGACACCCACAGGGATTGAAAGCTGTCTCCAGGCACACAAATCATCTCCAGCCCATCATGTCAACAACTATTAATAGCCTGATATCCACTGACCTGGAGAAAGACATTCTCGTATTTGCAAGGCCATTTGTGACCTGTCCTGAGCCCTGGGCTGGGGCAGCAGCTGAGGGAGGAGCTGGGGATGCACCGAGCTGGGAACACCATGCTCATGTTCATGCACTGCATTTCCCCATGCAAGAACACATTCACCTGTGATTCCTCCTGCTCCCTCCCCCAGCCACAGGGTCACACGTGTCCATACAGATCTGGCACTGCCTCCTCCCCACTGACACCAGTTCCCTTGAATCCCCCTGACCAGTTGGGGAATGGGTCTGGGCATCCCAATGAGCCCAGTATTAGGTGCAGGCTCCCTTCCCATCACACCACCAGTAATCCCAAGCACAGGCAACCCCGAAAAGCACCAACCCCAGTGTTTTTGCCAGGTAGAGATTAGGAAGGGACAGCAGGGATCACAGGGGCATTGGTGGGGGGTGTCCACTGGATCAGCCCCCCCAAATTCGCCCTCTAATGGGCTGAAGGCTCGGCAAAGGCTTTTGCTGAAGAATGTATGCCCGTGATTTCCTCCAGAGCAGAGGTGTGGAGTGTTGTCCCGGTGTGTGTGCTGGGTTTCGGTGTGTGTGAGTGCAGGTGTGCCTTTGGAGCGGCTCGGGGGCACCAGCACAGTCCCTTCCAACGGCTCTTGCTCGCTGAACTCCGTCCTTGCTTTAGGGAAGGAAAATCCCGCACCGCTGCAGTGAATCACGCCGGTCCCACCCCGTGGCTCCCCTGCCCGAGCCCCCCGAAGCCCCCCGTGTCCCCGGGGGCGGGGGTCGTGCCCGGCGGTGTCGGGGCGGTGTCTCTCGCACTAACGATGCCCCTTTCTCTCCCCCCTCCCTCCCACTGTCCATGGTGTGTGTGTGTCCCCCGCTGCCCCGCATGGCTCCGCACCCCAGGCCGTGCCCGTCGAGCGGGGACGGGGCGGTCTGCGCGGCCCCGCCCGGCGCCCCCCGGCCCTTCGGCGCCCCCGGCCCCGCTGCCCCCCTGCTTGATGGACGAGAGTTGGTTTGTCACCCCTCCCCCCTGTTTTACTGCAGAGGAGCCGGGCCCCGACGGCGTGGGCAGCAGCCCCATGGAGGACCTGCTCATCGAGCACCCCAGCATGTCCGTGTATGTCACCAGCACCCTCGAGGGGGACGCGGACGGCCCCGAGGACGATCCTGCGGGGTGAGTGCACCGTGGGGGTCAGTCCTGGCATCCCAAATTCCCCCTACACCCGGGAGCATTTCACTCAGACTGTCCCTGGACGGAGGAGAGCAGTGTGGGACAGCAGTGTCCCCATGCCCCATCTCAAGGGAGTACTCTGCACATCTGGCAGGGTCCCCCAGCTGACACGGGGCAGGGCTGGCAGCCCCCGTGTCCCCAAATCCTCTGCTGAGGAGGCCTCAGCAGCACGTTTGGATGGCCATGGGTGCAGGACCATGAGCTTGGCCCCTCTGCTGTGCCCCAAGCAGGGTGTCCTGGCATGGCTGTGCCAGTGCAGCCTGTCACCCCATCATCCATCCAGGGGTGTTCGCCAGGCTGAGCTTACCCCGGGGTTTGCTACAGGTACGGCAAAGAAAAGCAAACCCAACAGGACAGGGTGGCCTTTGGGCACAGTGGCCCCCTGAAGACCCATGGCTTGCTCAGGAAGAGGGTGCTGAACCCACCCCAGTACCCCTCCTGGCCCAGCACAGGGGTATCCCCCAGCTGTGGGGGCCTGTGACACCACCAGCTTCTTGCCCCAAAATTGAGCTTAGCACGGGAGGGGGAAATTAAACAGAAATACCCCAAATGGCCCTGGTGCCTGCTGCTCTTCCAGGCCTGTGGGCTGGAGCCCTCCCCATGCATTCCTGGGGCCACATGGAACTCTGTTCTTCCCCCAGGGCTGTTCTCCACTGCCCAGCAGCCCGGGGAAAACCTGTGCCATGGGGTCCCTGCTGCCCCCCGGGCCCAGCCCTCCAGCACCTCCCCCAGGACCCCCTCAGTGGGGCAGGGGAGGAGTAAGAATTGGGGGTGAACTTTTTCCTGGTCTAGGAGATACCATTGCTGTCAGGAGATGCTGTTCTTCACTGGGGAACCATTCCTGGTTAGGGGACACTGGCCCTGGCTGGGGGACACTGCTCCTGGCTAGTGGGCACCATTCCTCCAGGACTTCTCTTTCCAGTCTCCTTGAGGGCTACAGCTTGATCTCCAGAGCTTCAGGGGCTCCTCTGTGCTGGAGGGGACAGAGAAGGGCCGAAGGGGACTCGAGACTAGCCAGGGGGACGAGAGGGGTCACAGCGGGGTGGAGACAGGCTGGGCTCAATGGGCTTAGGCATGGGGGGGGGCTGTGGGAATACCCCATTCCTGGTGGTGTCTGGATCTGTCCAGGGGTCCCAGAGCCGGCCTGTGCTGGGGCAGGGAGGGCACCTGGCCCGTCCCAGGGCACAGCAGTGGGGTGGGTGAGCTCGGTGCTGGTGCTGTCAGGGCAGGAGGGCACCTGGCCCATGCCAGGGCACAGCAGTGGGGTCAGTGCTGGTGCT
>WBMV01003759.1:57782-110600 GCA_013396655.1 Campylorhamphus procurvoides | reverse complement strand
CCCTCTTCCAACTGGTAATGCTGGTTTTCAGGAGCAAACTGTTCTTTTTCTTTCTTCTTTCTGTGCCAGTGTGAGATGTCTTTCCTCACACTATGCCCAGCCAGCACAGGACATGAAGCAGAACTATTATCACACTTCATATCCAGAGTATGTTTATAAAGGATTAATAAATTATTAGTAATGTTTTTGTGAAGAGGTTAAACCAGATTCTGAGCAGGTCAGCAGAGTGCACGTCCCACAGTCAATCTGTGCTCCTGTGACCTCCCTCTGCTGATTGCACACTTGCTGTGGATTGACACCCACCACTCACCTGCCACCCCCTGCAAGGTGACTGTCACCTCCCAGTGTGACTGTCACCTCCCAGTGTGACCCACCCACCCTCCCTGTGCTGGGGCAAAGGGGGGTCCAACCTGTGCTTTCCCTGCTCCTGCCCAGCAGGCAGCACAAGGCCTGGCCTCATCCCAAACCTCCTTCCCATTGTTGCCAGAGGAAGAAAACTCCTTTTCATTGAGGTTATTTGTCTCCTCAAATCTTAAAACAAATGAAAGGTGCTTAAAAACTGTGAACTTGGATGTGTGTGCACCTGTGTGTGTAGAGATCTCACAGCCTGGTGTGAGTGTTGGCAGATTGTTTCAGGGTGTGGGGTTGAGGTTTTTAGGGGGGTTTTGGTTGGGTTTTTTTTGCAGCCAGTGTTTGTGTTGAGCTGTGTGATGCTCCTGATGGGAAGGTGCTCACAGGGAGCCCTTGGGCTGGTCCTGCTGGGACAGCTGGGATGAATTTCACTTCCTTTTCTTTATGTGCTTAGGGGGAAACTACAGCAGGGACTCAGGGACAAACTGATCTGCTGGCCTCCTAACAAATGTCTTCTCTCCAGGCTTCTCTGCTAGGATTTGTGTGGGTTTGGTTCAGTGTGTGAGGGATGCTGCAGGGATGGGCCCTGTGGCTGCACCTGGTGGGGAGAGCCTGCCCAGGCTGTGCTGCAGGAGCTCAGGGTTTGGTGCTCTGACATTCCAGAGTGGGAAAGAATCTGTGGCCACTGGTCATGGGACCATTCCTGGGCAGCAGCCCCTCTTGTTTGTGTCCTGAAAATTCACCTTGCAGCTGCTGGAATGGGGCTGAACCCTTTTAGGACTTGCTTGTGAATGACCAGGTGCAGATTTTCAGCACTGAGCCTGGGGAGTTGGGAAGGGCAGCAGATCTGTGTGTTCTGGCCTGACTCCTGCAACATCCCAGGAGACAGCCAGGATGGGAGAGCCTTTGGAATGATCACCTGGAGAAATGGGGAGGGAGGTGACAGGTGGATTTGTGGGAAGAAATGTTTGTATTTCTTGCAATGAAAGCATAAAAAAAGGAAGAATTCCTGGTGGGGTGACCTGGGCAGATCCCTGTTCAGTAAAAGGCAGCTTTGCTGGGCAGTGCTGGGGCTCAGAGGGGTGGGCTGTGTCCTGCCACAGCAGCAGCTTTGCTGGGCAGTGCTGGGGCTCAGAGGGGTGGGCTGTGTCCTGCCACAGCAGCAGCTTTGCTGGGCAGTGCTGGGGCTCAGAGGGGTGGGCTGTGTCCTGCCACAGCAGCTTTGCAGCCCTGCTCTGGAACTGCAGTGGGGCAGGCACGGAGGGCAGGGGGGCTGGAGCTTGTGGAGGCAGCACTCCCCTGTGGTGGAAAGGATCTTTCCATCACCACTGCAGCCCCCACGGTGTAGGATCTTCTCCAAGCAAGGTTGGCATCTCAGTTGCCTTGTTCTGGTCTGGCTGCCTCAGTTCTCCTGCGATGGATGAACCCCCAGCGCCTGGCGAGGCTCCCCAGGCCAGCAGGACGGGACAGGAGGGACAGCCCTCCTGCAGTGGTGCCACCTCCTGGGATGTGTTCAGACACCCCGTGCCCCAGCCCTTCCCCTGGCTGTGCTGCCTGTGCCAGGCAAGGCAAGGCTGGCCCTCATGGCACAGCCACAGCACACACAGGACAAGTGACCAGCAGCCACAAGGTCCCCACGCTGGATTTTGGCTCTTGTTTGTGCTGCAGGGCTGGGGGGGCTGCCAAGGGAGGAGGGGCAAAAGTCCTCCTCACCTGTTGCTCTGAAACTTGCACTCACAAATGTGCTTTCCAAAACCCTCTGCTGCAAAAGCTTGAGCTGGGAGGAAAACAATTCTTTTCATGGGCATTGGCTTTTCCTTCCCATCCTGGATAACATAATGCATGGCTCATCCCAAAGACCTCTGTGGGAATCTTCTCTCTTTCTTTAGACATGTTTCTAATCAATAATTGTACATTTATGTCATACTGATACCTTTCCTCTTCCATCCAACCCCACCAAGGAGAAAAATACCCACTTAGATGTCTTACCATACCAGTCAGAACAAAAAAAATATGAAAAAAACTACAGGGACATCATAGTCTTGACTCCCCCAGCTTTGCAGTCACTCCTGTGGAGCACCAGGATAAACTCCAGTGCCCTGTGTAAAGTGGAAATTAAATGTCATGTAAATTTATGGAAAAACAAGTGAGTCCCCAAAGATTAATCATTTAATAATGAGGAAACGGACAGCAAGAAGTTATAGGTCACCTCAGGTCAAGGGAAATGGTTCTCAGCATTGGCCAGAAGGCAGTGCTGAGTCCCACTGGCCTGGGGATGGGTGGTGAGAGTCCCCAAGTCTTCCTGAGTGTCCAGCTTAAAACAAGAGGCCCTCTGTGTCCAGCTGGTGCCACGGGGACTCTGGAGCCACTGGAGATTGTCACCCATCACCATTCCAAGCCACTCAGATGTGCCTCTGGTTTGCTGCTCCTCCTTTGTTGTCTGCACTCAGAGATAGCTGTGGTGGCAGGAGGGATGTGCCAGCATCCCAGAATCCTCCCCAAGTTCTCAGAGCTTCCCACCCAGCCCTTCTCCACCACTGGACTGTATCTGGTGACCTCCTCAGCACAGCTGCTGGCAGGGACCAGAATCTGAGCACAGCCATCCCCAGCACTGGCAGCCCCTCCATGCCCAGGAACTGCCACGGTCAGACCCACCCATCAGACCTTCTGGGTCTTAACTGGGGCTGATCCCCTCAGGACTTGTCTTTTTCAGGGTGGAGCTTTCCCTCTCTGCCTGTTTCTCTCAGCTCTCCTCAATGCCAAGTCAATAATTCCCCATCATCCCGATGGGCTCCGTCCTCACCCCATTCATGTGACTGGAGTGGCTGCCCCGGGTTGCCCCAATGTGGCTGTGGAAGGATCTGGTGCAGCAGTGGGAGAGGCTCTGCCTGGCTGGAGAGCCCCTCCTGTGGTGAGAGGTGTCCTCAAACCTGCTGGTGGTGCCTCCTTCTCCTCCACTCGTGTCCCGAGATCCCACGGGTGGGAGCACTCAGCAGCCTTGGGCTCCTGCCAGCAGGACACAGCTTGGGCAGCAGGTCTCCTTCTTCCATCCATCCATCCATCCATCCATCCATCCATCCATCCATCCATCCATCCATCCATCCATCCATCCATCCATCAATGTGTCCTCCACCAGCCTTTCCTTTTGCTTCTTAAAAGAGTCTGTGTCATTAAGTAAACCTGTAACTCTTTCCTTGAAAGGAAGGATGACAAGGATGAGCAGCTCCATTTAATAGCCAAGATGGCTCTTCCTGGTCCTTCTTTCAGTTCTTCTGTGCAGAGCAGTGACACCCAGGTGTGTCCCCATGGTCATTCACAGCTGACACCCCCAGGGCTGGCGAGGGGCTCGCTTTCCCACAGCCACAGATACAGGGGTGTAACCCCAGGCCCTGGAGCATGAAAACAGCTGCAAAGCTTTGGTTCTGGTACAGCTAAACCTGAAAATCCTTCTGCCTGCTGCTCTGATCCTATTCCATCACCTCTGTATGGGGAAGGTTTTATTCCTTGCAAACAGAGGGGGAAACAGCACAGTAAGTTCTAAGTGCAGCACAGAAATGGGTTGCACAGGGAGCATGAAGTTCCTCTGCTCTTTCCCATTCACCTCACGTTTCCTTGGGTGGCCAGGGGCAGCTGTGCCCAGATCTCTCTGAAATCTCATCCTCAGATTTATGCTTAAGGAAGTGGAGGGAGGAGGGAACAGCACAAGGCATAACAGCAAACAAGGAGAATTTTCTCCTGTCTCAGAACAGAACCCCCAGGCACTGCAATATTCCATTTGTGTGTGTCAATCCCAGATATTCCGCCTGTAAAACTCATCCCTGCACATTATCCATCCCCGTGCTGGACTGACTGTGCCTTCATCCTTTTTCATGGTTTCTCATCTTTTTTTAACACAATTACAGAACTTGAATAACTCACTGAACTGCAGTTACAAGTCCTATGCAAGAGGAGACTGGGGAGTCAGTTTTTGATGTTTCTGTGTTGTTTTCAAAGTCACCGTGAGGATTTTTGAGAGAAGCCTAACAGAATGATCACCCCAAAAACATTCAGATTATTTTATTTTAGCTACAAAGCATTTAGCATTTTGGATGCGAAATCTCTTAGGCAGCTTTGGAAAGCTCAGCCTAAACCCCAGTTCCTCCCTGGGCCGTGCTTGGAGAGCAGGCAGGAGCAGGAGCAGCAGGAAGGGTGAGCAGCAGGACAGCTGGTGTGTTCCACAGCCGGTGTTTCTCTGGAGAGGAAGGTTGGAAGAGGTTGCCTTAAGCCTTCCTTGAAATGCATCAGAGAATGCTGCTGTCCCAGCCCCCTGAGCCCAGCCCAGCAGCTCTGGGAGCAGCTCCAACCCTGGGCTCTGCTGGATGCCTTACCTGGGGAACAGCTCCACTCCAGGACCTTGGAGAAGAGGGAGAAACCAGCCCCACGTGTTTGGACATCACCTGTGCTGTAGGACTGAAACGGTGTGCGAAACTCAAAGCCAACAAAATCCGTCCTTTCTGTGTGTTCTGTGTTCAGTCGGTGTGAGCAGGGTCAGGAGGGAAAGGGCAGCTGCTCCTCACAGGACACTGTGTAATCATTGCTGTGTGTCAGAGACTGAAGGGCAGGACTGCCTGGGATGTGTTGTGTAGTGTGCCTGTGTGTGTGTAACCTGGGTCTGGTTGGTAGGTTGTAATGCTGTCTCTTGACTGAAAAAAAATCTAATATAAAGAAAAATCACAAGAAATAAAAAAAAAAAACTATTGAAACTCTATTTTATGTGTGTTCTTTTTAAAACCTGCAAGTAAATCTGTCTGCAAAAAGCTTTGGTTTTTTTAAAAAAAACTCTTAAAAGTCAATTTTATAAGAGACAGGTACCAGAAAAACATCCCCTTTGAAGATGAGGACACACAGGAGAGGGGATGGCACAGACTGAGGTGTTGGAGGGGATTTTTTTCCCAACCCCACTACCAAACCCTACAATTGAGCAGGTGATTGACAGAGCTGAAGCAGATGCAGGTTGCCCTGAGAGAGCCCAGATGAGCCGATCCCTGCGAGCATCAGCTGTTTCTTCAGGCACATGGACAGCAGCCTGAGGCTTTTGCACCACCCACTGAGAGGCAGAGACGCCTTCGAGGGATGAAGGGCTTGGAGCACCAGCAGGTGAGGAGAGGCCGAGCTGGAACTGCCCAGCCTGGAGAGGGTTCAGGGACATCCCCCCATTGTGTGGACTCCTGATGGGGGAAGTACAGAAGACAGAGCTGGAACATTCTCAGCCCAGGGGCAGGGTGAGAGGCACAAATTGAAGCAAAAAAAGAAATGTCATTTAAACATAAGAAAATGCTTGTTCTGTTAAAGTGGTTGGCCACAGAAGTAGGTTGAGAGGCTGAGGAGTCCCCATCCTTGGAGATACCCAAGATGGGAGCAGACCTGGCCATGAGCAGTTTGGGGCAGGGGTGAGATGGGGCTTTCCCAGCCCAGCAGCTGTGCCAGCTCCTCCAGCAGAGCCAAACCAAGGGGTGATCCCTCAGTAGCTGGGAGAAGCATTTTAGGGAATGGTTAGGTTAGATACTGGGAATGAAAAAATAGGTGGAAGTGAACTTTGACAAATTTTCTCATGGGGAAACCAAATTCAGCAGTGGGAGACAATGCAGAGAGTTATTTGGGATGAGTGCACCCTGGTAGGTCCAGTCCAACATCCTGCACACAGCAGGGTAAATACAGAATTCAGACCGCCTTGTACGGGGCTTTGGAATTTATCCAAGAGGGAGACCCCACTCCATCCCAGGGGGAATATTTTGTTCTATCCAGTCAGAACATCCTCGTTTTCTGTTTATCCCAGTGGTGTCCTTTCCTCCCAGCACCCCCCTCTGTAAGAGCCTGGCTCCATCTTCTCCAGGACATAAAAATGTGATGAAACCCATCTCCCTCAACATCTCCTTCTGGCCAGGCATTCCAGCCCCCGGCCATCCTGGGGGCCCTCTCTTTGTACCCTTTAGTTCATCAGCATCTTTCCTGTGTGTGGTGGTGGAAACCACGTGATATTCCCGATGGGGTCTAACAAGTGCCAAGAGAAAGGGAACAATCCCTTCCCTTACCCAGCAGTGGGAGCAATGAGGCCAAGCACAGAGCAGGGGGAAGCTCAGGTCACCCCTCACCCTAAGGCAGAGCAGGGCCCAGCAAAGAGGGGCTGCTGGGGTGCTGCCCCCATACCCACAGCTGACTGTGCCTGTGCAGAGGGCACAGAGCACGGAACTGGCAGGGAGGACGGAGACACTGAAGTGTGGCTGGAAAACTGCCAGGTGGGAAAGGGCCTGGGGACACTACTGAACAGCAGCTGAATGTGAGCCAGCAGTGCCCAGGTGGGCAAGAAGGCCAAAGGGACCAGCACCAGTGCAGGCAGCAGGACCAGGGCAGGGACTGCCCCTGTGCTGGGCACTGCTGAGGTACCTCCAATCCTGGGGTCAGTGCTGGGCCCCTCACAAGGACACTGAGGGGCTGGAGCATGTTCAGAGAAGGGAATGGAGCTGGGGAAGTGTCTGGAGGACCAGGAGCAGCTGAGGGAGCTGGAGGGGCTCATCCTGGAGAAAAGGAGGCTCAAGGGGGGGACCTTCTTGCTCTCTACATCTCCCTGACAAGAGAGGGGAATCAGGTAGGGGTCGGGCTCTGCTCCCAGGAAACAAGGCACAGGAGCAGAGGGAACAGCCCCAGGCTGTGCCAGGGGATGTTTAGATTGTGCATGAGGGAAAGTGTCTTCATGGAAAGGGTGGTCAGGCACTGTCCCAGCTGCCCAGGGCAGTGGAGGAGTCACTGTCCCTGCAGGGATTTAAGGAACATGTGGCACGTGGGGATGTGGTTTAGTGGCAGCCTTGGCACTGCTGGGCTAACAGATGGACTTGACAGTCTTAGGTGGTTTTTCCAACCTAAATGATTCTGTGATCCTGTGACAGTGGCCTCAGAGACTGTTGTGCACAAATAAGTAGTTTGTCACTATGAAAGCCGACAACTTTAATGACAATTTATATTCAATCAGCCCTTTGAGATACGTATTTTTCAAATTCAGTAAGAGAAAAGGTGAAGGTATTTGTGCCCAAAGCCCCAGGCAATGTGCACAGCCTGGCTCCTGCTCCCCCGGGAACTGAGCCTGACCTACTTTCCAGGGTGGCACATCCACCCCGGCAGCACCGATGGCAGCACCGAGAGTCACCAGGGATGTCCTGCCCCCCTCACCCCAGAGCTGCCCCTTTCCCTGCTGTCCCCTGCCCCACCCTCCCTGCACACACCCTGGGGACAGCAGGGCTGCCCTCCCGTTTTTCCTGGCTTTGCAGGAACAGCCGCATCACTTAATTTGTTTGTGGTTAAACAAATTCCTTCCTAAAGCTCCATATAAGGAGCTTGCAGGCCCCGAGCTCTAAATAATCCCTTCAATTCTCCTGTTTGGAATGATGCTGCTGCTGTTGCTAATAATAATTCAACCCAATTTATAGGACAATAACATTTATTTAGAGCATGAGGGATTCCACATTATACAAACCCTTAAATTTATTTTTTGTTTCACTGGTCCATTTCTACAACAAATACATCAGATCTACTATATAATAAAATTATTTACATTTCCAAACAAGGTGGGGTTTGTTTATAAACCCTCTGACTGCTATTCACATACAGTACTTAAACAACAGCACAATACATTATTTTAATACCTAAAAATGACAACCCTGTATTCTAAATCGTTTATGAAAAGTGGAAACAAATACATTTACAATTGTCTTCCTCTCCCCATCCATTCCATACAAACGCATTACCCTAATGTGCTAACTCTGGACTTCACTTTGTAAATCCAGGGGGTTTTAAAAGAACCCAGTTTTTATAACTATTTATCTGTTTTTTAGAAAAAAAAATCATTTATTGGGAACAGTATAATATTAAAATGAATTACTGTACAGAATTTTATTTAAAAAAGAAAAATCACAGCTCAAAATTGCTATTGGTAAATTCACACTCATTTACAAGTCTCATGTTTCCATGCAGTAATTTACTTGGATTTTCTTCTTTTTGACTGCATTGCACTGGCACTCGTTTCTGAAATCAAGAGAAGAAAACAAGCATGGATAGGGAGTCGAAAAGCCATTCCCCAGAGGTGCCCAGACTGCCCTGCTCTCCTTCCACACTCCCAGCAGGGTGGGAACCTCTGGAGCCCAGGATTTCCCAGCCCTGGCACTGACTCTGCAGCAGCTCTAACACAACTTTTCCCAGCCCTGGCACTGTCTCTCCAGCAGCTGTAACACCACTGAGGATTCCCCAGCCCTGGCACTGCCTCTCCAGCAGCTCTAACACGACTGGACCCCTCACCACACACACCAGGGGCCCCCAGGGGCTCTCCAGACACGAGTGCTGGGAGTCTGACATTTATGGAGCCCTCATATATCAGCCTTTCAAAGGAGAGCCCTGTGTTTTTAACTGTTCTTTCAGTTCAGTTCCCCACGTGCCACAGCCTGCTGGGCCTCATTCCAGAAGGACACACAGCCTTGGGCACTGACTGTGTCTGTCAGCCCCAGGCACCACAGACATGGGAAGGGATTCTGGAGCCTGCCATGCAAGGTAAGAACCTGGCTGTCTGAGCTCTTGGGAAGTCATTCAAAAACAAGTCTCTTCAGTGTACACTGAGTCACAGGAACACAGCTTAGGCAGAGAAATACAAATATCAACACCTGCAGAACCATGGTGACACCAGGTGACATGTCCAGTGCACTTACCAAGGCACTAAAATTCCATTTCAAAACAAAAAGAGTAAGGACCAAGGGCATTTGCATCTTTAGATTTTTTTTTAAATGTGATTTTAAATGTTGGCAATGTCTCTTTGGCTCTTTACAATGTTTTCCAAAAGCTACTGCAGCTGTGTATTTTAAGAGTCAAAAGGGAATTCCCAAGTGCACCCAAACCCAGCAGAGCAGCAGTGCAACTCCATGGCTGTCACACGTGGTGTTAGAAAAACAATCAACATTTCAAAATTTAACAAACTCGAAGCTACAGTAAATGCTGAAACAGCCCTTGCTGGAGAAGTACCCCAAAAAGGGAAAACACCAATGCAGTCCCAATTTTCAGAAGTGGAACATCCCCCAGGCACGACTCCAGCCAGGAGCCCCTCCAGGCAGCCAGGCTGACCCTGAGCTGTTTGGTCCCTGCTGCTGCTCCAGGCTCTGTGGCTGGGACAAGGAATGGGGCAGCCCTTGCCCTCCCGTGTGCCAGTCCCTGTGCCAGTCCCTTGGGAGCACCCCCAGCATCTCCCCCAAACCTGCACCCTGAGCATGCCAAGGACACACAAACAGGGGTGACTCTCCATGTGTTCTCTTTGCTCTCAGCCACCCTTCTGCCTCCTCCTTCCCAGTGCTCAGCACAGGAGTTTCCACTGCTCAAAGGCTGCTCTCTCTCTCCCTGCTGTATTTAAGTTTTTTCCTTAATTACAGTTTTTAAACCTTTCAACCTCTGTCTCAAGAGGTAACTGCTCCCAGCCCCACATTCCCATTCCCATGGATTAGGGGGCTTCTCAGGACACAGATCGAGGCCAGGGGCAACCAAAGCAGAATCACTAAGCTCTGATTCATCAACCAAAATGTACAACACAGAAGGCAAGAAGTGACAAACTGGGTGACACTGCTGTAGCCACCTGACTGCCTTCCAGCCTGTCCCCTGCCACAGAGCACCTGGTCTGGCTGATGTTCTCCACAGCCCCAAGATAAGGCAGCCACAGCCCATGGAGAGCTGCACCCACATGTCCAGCAAACCCCTGGGACACTGGGGCAGTTTCAGATGTGTGTTTGAAAACCAAGGATTTTACTTACAGAGGTAAATGAATTACAGTCAGCACAACCCCCTGCAAGAGCTCTGGTATTATTTAAATTTGATGCACTTTCATGTTCCCACATGCTCAGAATTGGATGTGTCACTGGTTGTCATCTTTAGGTTTATGCAGTCAGTGTGTGGGGCAGGTCACACGCTTCAATTCCCTCAAACTCAGGCAGGTGTCACCACAAGGATTTTACATTGGTTCCACTTTTTTCAAAGTTTTCTTCACAATCGTGAAAGAGAATTTATTTTTGCAATAAACTTAGATTCTTCTGCACAATCCTGCCACAAGAAGTAAATGTACTTAAATTCAGTGGCCACCAAGGGTAGAGCAAACAGGTCCCCCGTGCAATCTTTGGGAGTCATTGCACAATGAGGCATGGCCAGAAGGCTTCTCTGAAACTCTTAAAACAATATTCTCACCATCACACTTCAGTATCTCCAGTGTGGAAATAGTTGCTGAATTCAACTTGACTTCCTTTTACAATCATTTTATATGAATACCTCTTTGTTCTGCGTATTTATAATCTTTAAAATATTGGTCAAATGTTGCCTCCTGATGGTCTCTCTCTACCCTCTGGCATAATTTTGGTCCACCAGCATTTTTCTGACCCTTTAAACACAAGCAGCTGCCAGAATTAGCTTCAGCCTGGCACTGGGCTGTGCACATCACACAAATGCTGCATGATTGTTAAAGGCTGTTACCTGGGCAGGAATAAGGTATGTGAGCACCTGCTCGTGCCATGGGTTAACAGCTGCAGGATTTCAGGAGTCCTTGGAAAGGAGCTGAGGCTCTGTGCTAGCACACAGCACTCCCTGAGGCTCCAGGCTGCCCCCCCAGCAGCTTTCAGAGCGTGCCTGAACCACAGCATTTGGTATGGCAAGAGCTGACCGTGCACTTGGGAACACTTAAGTCTTGTGTCTTTCAGGCTTCAGCAAAAAGAAAATGTCACTTTTTGATCTTAGCAGAGTTCTTTCAATGGCAACACGTTCCTGCCAAGAGAATTCAACTTCAGCTAGGCAAGGTGCTGAGCACTGTGGTGCTGAGTGTTGCAGAGCAAGTTCCACACATGTAAGAGGGGAATTCCCCCAGGACTCACTGCCAGGGCAGGTGTCAGTGGACGCTTCAACACCAACTAAATCCATGGGACTAGAGTTACAGCACCCAGTGTGCCAGCTGCACCCCAGCCCAGAGGCAGCTACTGAAGGGGCACAACGTGGGGCAGCAGGTGAGGAGCTGCCCTGCCCCAAGGAGGGCTGTGCACGTTACCTTTGGCCGTGCCGGACGCAGACGCCGGTCGGGACGATCTCTTGCGCTGCCCGTTCTCTACACTGTCCTGGGGAGCACCACAGTCCTCTGCTCTGGAGTTTCTTCTGTTTGCAGTTTTAGACTTTTCACAATTCTCTTTTGTCTCATTACTAATAAAGTGGGACAAAATATTTCTGATGAAGTGTAAGAAGAAGAATGCTTTCTATGCAAGTCAGACAAGCTGGAGGATGACACAGGCACCGGTCCCGGGCTATGAGCACTGAAGGAATGAAACACTAGAGATACCAGGAGTTCTAGCAGATGAAGAATGACCTGAGTAAGCCAGAGTACAGTCCATCTCTATGAAAAATTATCAGAGGATACAGAACTGAGAAGTCCTCAAAGAGAATACTGTCAACATTAGGAGCCCAAGAAATGAGATGCATTACAAATGGTCTGCTGTGTTTTCCACAGGTGCCACCATTACTGAGGTCTAGGAAAAGCAAACAGGTTACATTAGAGACTGCTGCAGGGTGGGGGACAGAGGTGACATTGCAGAGGAACATCAGGAGCAGTGAGGAACCTTTCAGGGAGCATGCCAGCTTTTGGGCTGCTAAGAAGACTCACTCCATTGATCCAAGTGATTTCTTCAAATACTAAAAAAGCTTAGGGCTTATTTAGAATCTTTTTCAAGCCTTAGAGCTTGGAGCTAAAATAGTTTTTTTTGCAAGGGAAAGCTTTTTCTGCTGTAAAAAAATAATTTTAGGTACTGTGGAAGTCTGTGTTTCTTGCCACTGAGACAATAAATGGAGTGCTACCATTTTTTTATTAAAATCCTCTTTTATTTTATCACTTTTAACGCTGTAAACTCATCCTGAGCTTTTGGGTGTTTTCTTCTTATGTATTAATTCCAGACAGTATCTGATGACTAAGCAGTTTCAGAAGACTAAGCTAAACTTATCTCCTGTGAATTCAAAGGTAATTAACCAAATAAATTACTCTGCTGATAATGGAAAAGGAGAAAGGAAGTTCATTTCAGGCCCATTGGGTGATACTTGTAGGACTTCAAGAAAGGCTGCCTGAATCAAAGCCTGGAGTGAACACCCAGTGACAGAGGTCACACTGCAGTGTCCCCTCCAAGGAAGTCCTGCTTTGAGGGAAAGACTGCCACACACTTATAGGGTTAGGTAACAGATACCTGAAATAAACTAGTTTGTCAATGGAAGGAGAGCCAAACATTGCCAAGCAAGGCCACACACAGCAGAGGAGCCTATGGAGGCACATGGATTGTGTCAGATACAAAATAAAGACTGAAATCTATTTCCCTGCAAGGCAGGACCATGGGCCATCTATGAAACTGCATCCCCCAAACAGGTCTAGAACTGCTCTGCTACAGAACGGGGCAGCCCAAGCAGCAGTGCCCTACCCCAGAGGACACTGAGGGAAGCAAACAGGCAGCAGCAGCTCAAGTTCAGTTAGCACAGGCAATTTTTATGGATTCTAGTGACTGAATCCATAGCTGGGATTGTCTCACAGGAACCAGCATATCTCTTCCCTCCTTTTATAGGAGGAAATCAAACTAGGCCAGGTGAAAATATTTCTAGTGCTTTGTGCATTGCAAGGTTCCTCTAAGGTTTTAAAGTTTTTTAATGGCTTTAAACTGAGAGTAGGTTTAGATTAGATACTGGGGAGAAATTGGCACAGGTTGCCTAGAGAAGCTGTGGCTGCCCCTGGATCCCTGGAAGTGTCCTAGGCCAGGCTGGACTGGGCTTGGAGCAACCTGGGATAGTGGAAGGTGTCCCTGCCCGTGGTAGGGGGGTGGAACAAGAGGAGCTTTAAAGTCCTTTCCATCCCAAACCACCTGTGATTCTCTCAAGGTTTAACCCCAGGAGCCCAAAGGTGCCCATGGTATCAGCCATCACCAGGTTGTTTGCCTGCAAACTTTCCCTCCTTTCCAGTCTTGCTCAGAAAAGCATCAATGAGAAGAACACAGAAAAATGTCCTTGTGGTGATTTGATGTGCTGAGTTCAGAGATGGCCACACAAGGACACTTCACTTGGAGAATCTGTTTAACTGCCAAGTGTGCCACCTTCAGCTTTTCAGAAAAATTCTACCATGAAGAAAACTTCCTGTGGAATTTCAGCTCATCTTTGATACAACTCAAAAGATGCCAATCCACATGAAGGTAAATCCAGTTAAACATTCCTTTCAGAGTCATTCCTGACCTGAGCAGATGCACTGCACTCCCTCCCCTACAGAGGAGGACACTGCCCCACCTCCTGAGGAACCCCAGGGGTGGCTGCACCTCCTGCCCTGGCTTAGGGGGTTGTTCTGCTGACGAGGGCAGGATCCAAAACCCAGGGGCTGTGCCAGCAGTTCAGCCAAAAACATTCCCAAGGTCTGAGTGTGAGAGCCTGGTGTGTTTAGGATCTTACAAAAGTAGATCTTCAGAATTGTCATTTTCTTCTGACAGAACACAACCATTTGAAATATGAGCTTTTTATTACTGAATGTCTTAACCAGGACAACAGGAAGGTTCTACCTGACATTCCTACCAGGTTCTGGCAAAGTGTCAACAAGCAAATAGAGAAAAACTGTTGAAAACAATCATGAAGGCAGGAGAAGAACAAACTTTTGAAAGACTTCCTTTCAGAAAGCAAAAATTCCCGTAACAGTGAAGCTGCAGGCTTTGGAGGTTTAGTTTTCATTTGTTGTGGAACCACCAAGACCCTTCCAGGACATGAAATATCCAGGCCTGAAGGGATGAAAGGAAACACTGTCCAAAACACAGACCTGTGAAAAAGTTCTTATATTCTACATTGCAGCAATGGGGTGGAACACTCAGCTGGCCTGATCTTTTAACAGGAAAGAAAGGGGATGGCTAAGAAAATGAAAAGCAGTAGAAGTTGAGCAACTGAAGCAAAGAGAAAGGGATTTCCTCCCACAAAAGCTACATCTACTCTGAATCTACACAGACTATCTCCTTACCTTTGACCAGCAACTACTGCAGCATTTGTCTCAAGTTCTACAAGAGAAAAAGATAATTGTAAAGTCTGCTGTAGCAGTACATCCCCACTGACAAGGCAGGACTAGCTCACATTTTTCTATCAGGTCTGAAGAATAAACTCCTCTCAAAGCAAAGCAAGTCAATATATCAAATATCAAATACCATATGGCCCAAGTCTGATTACAGCCTGCACCAGCTAAGACAGGGAAAAATGAAAACCCTGCAGAAAAAAACTGCAGAGAAACTCCCTGACAAGGGCTACACTTTTCTTCCTTTTTTAACTTCCATTTTAGACAGTTTATTTCCTCTGAAACTTCTAGGTTTTATTAGTTTTAAACTAATTTAAAAATACTCATCTGGCTCTATTATGAATGTAAAATTTTGCCTTAACCCAATGGTCTCTCAGCAGTATCTTCTAATGCAGAGCAAGACAAATGTATGAAGTCCAATTATACTTGTACAGAATTGGAGAAAATCTCAGGGGAGATGTTGCAAAGAGAAGTCTGACCTGCCTTCTCTCTCTCTCTCACAGTGATTTTATACAAACAGGTCAGGTTTGCTTTGGAGTCTTCACCTCAGTAAACAGCTCTCCTTTCAGCATATAAAATGTCAAGTCTTTTTACTGTCCATCTTTTAATTCTGCCCAGATCCTTTGTTGGGAGGGAGGATCTGTACCCAAACAGAGCCCTTCTCATGAGACACTGCCAGAGATGCAGGGATTGTCATTGCAGTGTCACAGATCAGCCCCCTCTGGTTTGTCACTGCCCACAATGAGCCTCAGCTCAATCCCCCAGTGACACTGGGGCACAAACTGGGGCTCTGCCTTTGAGTTCAGTCCAGTCCCTAGAGTTTGCTAGAGTGTGCACAAGGAATAAAGGTGTCAAAAAAGTAAGAAAATGGATCATATTTGTCCTCTTAGGCTAAATTTGCAGTGTTGGAACATCAGCCTCTTCAGTGGAAATGGATCTAGCACTGTCCAGGAAAAACAGATGTCTTGGGAACAAAGGAAGAACAGACTGAGCCACATAAGGAAAGAACTACCTTTCTTCCTATCCAAAATTTGAACAGGGAGAATATCCAATAGCAAAAATGGATAGAATCAGTGCTTCCTCCCAGTAGAAAGTCAGCAATACAGCCAGAGCAGCACTGGGCAATGAGGCACACGGGAATCAACACGTGTATGACCATCTGTGTTTTAGTGAAGTTCAAAGAAAACAATTTAGCACCATTTTTGCTTTATGGAAACTCTACTTCTAATCAGATTAGAGATGGCAAATGGATGGAGAGTGGCACTTCCCATAAACGAGCCCACATCTATCCATTTTCCCTACTCAGCTTGGGAATTCCTTTTTCAAAATACCCAAAACTGAAGGTGAAACACCATAACAGATGGTAACACCAGAAAGTCACCTGCCAGGGCTCCTCTTGAAACCAACACTGCTGGGGGGCATTAAAAGGTGAACAGAATAAAAAGGATTACAACTCTAAAACACTCCCAGCAAGGCTTTTGGAAATATATTCAGAATGGTATCACATAAAACAGAAACTCCATTAGCACTGAACAGAACTCCAAAACTCAAACACAATGTATTGTTACAAATCCAGTCCCTGCTGTTTCTCACTGAGGATCAAAACCTTTCCTTGCTGATTTTGTCTTGTTTTATTTGATCCCATGCTGAATCCCCCACAAGGCTTTGGAGACTTGTAAAGCACAATGTACCTGGCAAAGGAAAACAATCCCAAAAGTACAAGTAATACCCCCCACCCCCTCCCAAAGCCCCAGACTACTCAGTACATCAGTGACCCCTGAATGTGCATTCAAAGAAATACATTTGCAGTCCCAAACATAAAGGGTTTAGTTCACCTCCACTCTGCTTGGCCGAAGGAAGATTTACCTGTTCTTTGAACAGTACTTTCTGAGGTTGCAACTGAGCTTTTTTTCTGTGTTAAGTGTTGAGAGGATGCTGGAATAAAAGTGGAGGGAAAAAGTATTATTGTCACAGGGAGTCACAGGAATTCCTGCAGTGTGACTGGGCTGCTGGCACAGAATTCCTCACCTCCCAGCTGGCTGCACTTGGGCATTCAGAGATGCAATATTTTTACCTGCCCTCCACCTCCCCACCACCACACACCTCCCCATTTTAAATCAAGCTTTGGCAAAACTCTCCCATGCACATTTTCTCAAGGTAGAATAAGTGATAAAATTAAGTATATAAACTACATTTCTAAAGGCAATGATTTTTCAGCAGACTGAGAAATTACAGGAAGTCCTAGAAATTCAATAGTTGAGTTTCTCATTGTAATGCTCATTCCAACAGAAGTTCTGGGGGGAAATAGCATCTTTGTCAATCAATGCCCTCACTCTTTCAATTAAAATGCAAAATCTACTCCAGAGTCACCCTTGAAGTCCTTTGGCAAAAAGATGATGTGATTTAACATTTCTTAGGTTGCCAAGTAAAAAAAGTAAGATGGAAAAATAATTTTTGCTGCACTAATGCTTTCTAGTCTTCTCTTATATATGTTAATAAACGTATGGAGAACAAGAGACAAAAAGTTAACCATTCCTGTTTAAATAAACAATATGCACTTGCACTTTTCTCCAAAAAACCAGAACTCCTCCTGTGAAGCTCCAAGGCTTCATTTTCCAGAGGCAGACAGCTAAAACATCCCATAGCCACAGGGCAAGTCACACTCAGGCTGAAGTTCTCAGTGCCCCTGACTTCTCTGGGTTTTATTCTCCATGATTTTGTCTTTGTCTAATTCATATTATAAAGAACAGACACTCAGCTCACTTCAAGAGTGATGGCTGTATTTCTACACCATATTCAATAGATTAAAAACAGCATCAAGAAATAGCAGCAATGTCATATATCAAGTCTGCCAGAGGCTCAAATTAAAATAACAAAGGAGAAAACAGCTCAGATGTGAGGGTATTTTATGTTTTTAAATTAGATGCAACTCTAATCACCTTTTCAGGTATTTCTCTGAAATGAGCACTTAAGTTATTCCCAATTTAGTATGGGTTTGGGATTTTTCATTTTCTGGAGGTTATTCAATTATTTCCCTAGAGGATTAAGGTTATTCAAAGAGGGACCAGTATTATTAGGATTAATTCAAAATATCATAATTAAATCAATAAATTGAAATAATTTACGGGAAAAAATGTGTCTGGCAAGACCAAAGCAGAACACAAGTGTGTCTACCAGTATAAAAGGCACCTTAAATATTTGTCACTACTGATGCATCCACTTTCTCCCTGCTTCCAACATTTACTTCTCTCCTCTTGCATCATATGTTCATGACAAATACCTCACTCAAGCAGTAAACAGGAACTGAAATAAAACTTCTAAATCTTGGTGAAGACCAGCCTATGTATCAATCAGATATGAGAAGCCAAAGAGCAGTGCCAGCCTTGGCTGGGGTGCCCTGTTTTAGGCCATTCCTGGATTCCCAGCAGCACTCCCCTTTCCCCCCTTGCCCAGGCAGCTCCACACTCACCTGAGCTCTGCAGCAGCTCCTGGGGTGCCCCTGCCTTCTCCTCAGCTCCAGCCACCCCCGAGTGCTCAGCTGGGGCCCCTCCGTTGGTGCTGGGGGGCTCTGGGGGGGTTCCCAGGGCCGGGGTGCCCGTGGGGGTGCCTGGGGATGTGCAGGCAGGAGCAGCAGCCACGGGGCTGACACTGGAGCTGCCAGGCCCACAAGTGCTCTGTTTGCTAAGACTGGGGGCTGGAGGGGGCACAGTTTTGTTCTCTGCTTCTGCTGGTGGTTGCTCTGCTCCCAGACTATTTGGGACTGATGTCTCTAGTGCCTGACCTTCTGCTTCTCCATCCAAAGCATACTGCTCTTCCCCCTTCTCCAGGGAGCCAGTGACTTTCTTGCACGCTTTAGTCAGCAGAAGTTGGCCAATCTTGTCCACTTTGCCCTTGCCCTTGCTCGATGAGACGGGGCTGCGCCTGTTCCCAGAGCCTGGGCTGCTGGTGAGCAGAGGGGAGACAACAGGCCCTGCCTGCACTGCTGACACAGAGCTCTGCTCACCAGAGCCACCACCTTGGGAAGGGTCCTCTGGGCTCAGCTCCTTGACCTGCTGAGCAGGAAGGTGTGGAGCAACACTGGAAGAAGCTGTGGCAGAAGAAGGCAGCTGGACAGGAGATGCCAAGGGGTTCAGGACCAGTGACCTGCTGGTGGGAATACTGGAGACAGGACTGCTGGATGAGGTGCTGGGAGGGGCAGGCCCCGAGGAGAACTTGATGCTCTGTGGGATATGCAAAGGACCAACAACTGCGACCGACTGAGGCATCAGGCTGGAGTTGGAGGTCATGGGGGCTGCTGGAATCGTGCTGGGCTGAGAGCCCTTCATAACCTGAATTATGGAGGAGGAGTTGATGAACACGGGTGTAATGAACTGTGGCCGGGCACTGGACTGACCTGCTGACTGTCCCTCTGAAACCACCACCTTGTTCCCCACACTGGGCATTGTGACAACAGTGGACACCAATGCAGGTTGCAGGTGAGATGGCAACGGAGCTGATGTATTAGCAGCAGATGTAATAGGGTTGGAAGTCACAAAGACTGTTATCTGGTTGGGGGGTAAAGGACCTGAAATAGAAGAGCTGACAGGCCTCTGCATTACTGGTGCAACACTCTGTGCCACGCTTGAGTTTGCTTCTCCCAGTTCCTGATGCCCTGGATTTGGACAGGGCTCATTATTTTGAGGCAGGTTAAGTGAATTAGATGGCTCCTTGCTCAGGGATGAATCCTGCAGTGGAGGAATGACAGCTATCTTCTTCAGCTCCTCACCAGTGGTGACTATTGGTGCCATTTCAAGGCCAGTCAGCCCAGGGGGCTTAATGGTTACATTAGGAGCTCCAGAATTGTCAAGAAGTTGACTTAAAGAAGTTGGGGCTTCCCTCATAGCTGGAGATACCATGGTTCTACTTTCCTCCATGACTGGAAGCTTGCTAGTGTCTAAGCCTTGCCCATCTTTTTTTGACTGTTCTTCTGGGACCAACACTTTCACTTCTGGAGTGGGGACACCTTTCAGTTCAATACTGGCCTGCTCTTTGTTACCTTGGACACCTTGTGCACTTTGGTTCTCGGTATCTTGAGGCACACTAAGGGTGTCTTTACTGTCTTCAGGAATGCCAGTTGCAGCAGGTACAGAAATTGCAGGATTCTGGTTGCTCTGCACGGGATTATTTTGAAAACTTGTAGTCACAGGTGTTGGCAAAGAAGAGGGACCAGCCATCATATTTCTTTGTAATTCCATGTTCTGCAAGAGAGATGGATTCTGCTGAGTTGTCAATGATAGTTTAGCTGCTTTTGAATTCTGTCTGCCAGGGCTTGGTGTAGTTTTCCTACTGGATCCGGGACTGGACCTTCGACTATTGCTTGGGCTTGCTCTCTTTGTTCCTCCAGAGTTGGTTTGTTTGCCTGAATTAATGACCACACCTTCCAGTTTGTGTGACTGTGAGGCAGTAAAACTGGACTGACTGTTGAGATTTGATGGGGCTTGTCCAATAGCCTTTAATGTGGTGGGATTCAGACCCTGCTGATCAAATCCTCTATTGAGATTAGGCCTGGGAGGCAAAGGAATATTGATCTGGGGAGGGAACAGCCCAGCTATAGAAGCGTTGAGCCTCTCTGGAGACAAGCTGATTTCCGAGGGTTCTGTGCTGGGTGGACGGTTATTGGGAGTCTGAGGATAGTATGGCCTTGGGCTTGCTCTGTTTGGGGTTTTGGGCCTTGAAGTTTGGGATGGGGCAGCAACATTTGGAAAATGGTGTGTAAGAGCACTAGGCAAAGAACTAGACTGCTGCTGGGGACTTGCACCTTGGGCAGCTGAAAGTGGGGACGGCCCAGGCTTGGGTCCTGTCATCATTAACTGGTTCTGTGAAACTACTAAATGAGATGTCAGATTATTCTGAGCTCCTGATGTTGGGGGGCCCTCAGCTCCACCTCCTTCTGGAAGTGAGGATACTGAGGAAACCTCTCCGAGGGGAGAACTGGAGGGATTCTGTACATTATCTGGATAACCCATTTTTCTTGCATTGTTTCCCACAGGAAGATTGCCTGGCAAGGCAATTCTCTGTTTGTCAGGAGATGGAGGCACCGACCCAGGCCCCTGGAGGTTCACCATCACTGGCATGTTCCCACTCTGGTGCATGGGCATCCGCTGAGCATCTGGGTTCAGAGGCCCTCTGGGGGGGTGAACTCCTTGTGGCACAGGCAGCCTGACTGATTTGGGGTCCTGCTGCATCATCAGCATCATCATCATCTGCTGCTGCTGCTGTGGTGTCTGGGGGGCTGCCTGGCCTTGCTGGGGAGTGGGCTGGGGCTGGGGCTGCTGCTGCTGGGGCTGGGACTGCTGTGTGTGTGGCATCAGCTGAGCTGGCATCTGCTGAAGTGGCCTTTGCTCCACTGGCTGAGATGGATAACCTAAGACAAAAGGATGACACATTCATTAAAACCAACCAAAGATCAGGAGGAAAAAAACTTCAGTAAGAAACAGTCCTGGATAGAAAGTACAGCCTAGAGTCTCTCTGGGGTGCAAGTCACATTAACAGAACAGGCTAAGCAAACAAGGCCAAAACTTCTATTTAATTCGTAAAAAACATTTCTACTTAACGTTTGACTTGCAAAGGATTTAACTGGAGATCTCTTAGTGTATTTTATCAGCCAGACTCAAGCCACCTGAAAAGTCTCTGCAACAGCCCATGGGATTGCTTTCCCTGACAAATGCAGAGTTAGACTTTCACTAACTAATACTCCTTAAAACAATCTGGGGTGTCTGGCAGCCCCTGAGGGTCATGGGCCAGTGTATCTGCTACAGACCTGGGATCTTCTGGTACACAAAGGAGAACCTGCCATGTATTACTTGGCCAAAAACAATGTTAAGAACCACTTGTGTGATTTAGAACAGAAATCCTACTGCAGACTTTAGATTTAGTCCTCTCTCCAGGCAAAGGGTAATTCCAACTATAACCCCTACTTCTTCTCAAAAATCAGCAAAGATGCTAATTTTTAAGACATCAATCTGTACTGCAGCTGGAAATACAACACTTTTTTTAGCAATTATGTTCTTGCTGAATAACTCTGCAGTATTCAGTATGAATACCTGCAAGATGATAGAGAAGCTGACAACCTCTTCATTTTGAGCTAATCCAAAGAGAACACTTAAACAATGGTACCAATTACTTTCTAGGAGGAAAAAAGGTTTGAACTTGAATGTGTGATAGCACAAATAAACCAGAACTGTCACAAGGATTAAAAGCTCTCCTGTAGTTATTACATTCACATAATCCATAGAAAAATCCTACTACCTGGTGGCCTACTTGCAAATTCTGAGAGTTTAGGGCCTGACTTATCTAAATTCATTCCTTGGTCTCCAGACATCGATGACTGATCACTCTCCTCCAAGCCAGCTGGATGTGGTTCTGAAGAACTGAAAGAAAAATAACTCCCATTAAAATTCAGCCTTCACATCAGTGTTTGATTTCTGCTTCTATAATTAAGTATTCTATTAATTCCTAGCACCTTCCACAGACCTGGGATAACCCACTGAAATGCCTCTGATATAACACACCAAACTGGAACACAGATCCCAGGTCTGTGGATAGTCACTCCTTTGCCTAAAATACTACAGAAAAGGAAACAAGTTGCATGGTGCTCTACTGATCTTAAAACATTTATTTCCACCTTGAATCTGGTCTATAACTAAGAGATTGCCAATGGATATTACAAATAATACAGCTATACATCTACTCCAGCCGAGCAGGCTGGAATGACATCTGTAGAGATAAGCATTTTTAATTTATTTTAAAGGTAGCACCATTTCCTCTAGAAATGACTTGCTCAGGTAACTGAGACCTCTGATACCATCCCAGCAAAACTGCACTGAATGTCAGACACTCCAGTGACCCTTCAGAGCAGGGACCTGTGTGTGGTCCTGAGCTCCCCAAGTGACCCCACACTGCTCTGGGCTGGAAGGGACCTTAAAGCTCTGCCCATTCCACGCCCTGCCCTGGGCAGGGACACCTTCCAGGCCCAGGTGGCTTCAGGCCCTGCCCAACCTGGCCCTGGACACTTCAGGGATGGGGCAGCCACAGCTTCTCTGTGCCAGGGCCCCACTGCTCTCACAGGGAGGAATTTCCTCCCAAAATCCCACCTAACCCTGCCCCCTGTCAGCATGAAGCCATTCCCCCGTGTCCTGTCACTCCAGGCTCTTGTCCCAAGTCCCCCTCCAGCCTTCTTGGAGCCCCTTTAGGCACTGGAAAGAGCTCTAAGGTCTCTCCAGAGCCCTCTCTTCTCCAGGTGAGCCTCCCAGCTCTCCTAGCCTGGCTCCAGAATAGAGGGGCTCCAGCCCTGGAGCATCTCCATGGCCTCCTCTGGACTGGCTCCAACAGCCCCACATCCTCCCTGTGCCTCAGAGGGGGAGGCAGCTCTGCAGGGGGAGTCTCACCTGAGTGGGGCAGAAGGGCAGGATCCCCCCCTCACCTGCTGCCCACACTGTGGGATGAGCCCAGGACAACAGGGCATTCTGGGCTGAGTGTCCATGGCTGGGTCACATTGCATTTCTCATCCCCCAGCATCCCCCAAGTCCTGCTCCTGGGGTACCTGATGCTCCAGGAGACTCTCTAGGACAATTTAAAATTGCTCAGACTCAATGCCCAATAGTTCCACTGAATCAAGACAGCTTTTGCAGCTGAATTTCTACAGTTATCAATATACATAGTCAGAACATATAAAATAAAGAGGGATGAGCAGCAGAAGACCTTAACTGCTTATCATCCTCATGAATATAAGAAGGGTATGGGAAGATCTACATAAAAGCTCTAAGCTAATATTAAAGACATCAAAGTAAGTCCTGGCAACAAAGAGAGGCAGAATCATGCAGAAATGCCATGGAGAAAAGCCATTTCCAGCAAAATAAGAATTCGAAGTACATAGGGTGAAGAGAGTTATCCTATTCAATTGTACTTGAGAGGAATAGTTTGGCATCTGTAGGGCTGACACACAGAGGGCCTGGCCTGATTGTCTATAAGCTACCTAATCAACATTCAAAAATTACTAGAAATCCCTGGGTTTTGTGGGTCACAACTGGGAAGAACATAAAGCATGAGGGACAAAAGGAGAGAAATGGGGCAAAACCAGAGCTGTTCCAACCAGTGCTGCTGAGGGCAAGGATTGCCAAGGAAAGCCTTTGGAGTGAAACCTGTGTCTAATCCAGCACACCACCAATTTTGGTGAGGTAGGTGGTGTAGACTTAGATGCCTCTACCAGTGAATCTGATGAAAACTGGCAAAATGCAGAGATATGCCCCAGAGCATTCTATTAGCAGCCACAAATGAACAAAACTTCTGGCAGCAAAATCACCCAGGGGAGCTGCAGCCTTTGGTGCACATACCAGCCATGTGAACTGAAAGAACTGCCTAAAACTGTGAATACAATCTCCAATTTGTGTTTTGGTTATTTGTGATTTATTTATAATAGTGGGAGATTAAAAATGCAACAATTAAAGATCTGCTAAAAGTCAACAGGGAGCACCAGTGGACAGGCAGGTTTAACACACCAAACAATACTGGTGCAAAATGGGTGCTGAGCAAACACCTCCTGCCAGACAGATCTGAGTGGGCAGCTCTGCAAACCTGGCAAAACACACCTGAGGTTGGTGTGCTCACAAAGAGCAGTTATGGTAGGAAAGACTATTGCTGCTGTTGCTGAAAAACTGAAACATCATTTGATGCAGCTGAAATTCACTGGGCATCTTTAGCAACCACCACTCATAAACACCCCTTCCCCCCTCAAATTATAAATATGAATAACAAGATGAGGTTTGTGTGAAAGGGACAAAATAGTCCATATTTATTCTTCTTTTCTATTGCTCTGAACGTAAAAAAATATAAAAAGGTAACTGCACATCAGGTACAGTCTGGATTGTCACCAGCAAACCCTCTGCTCCACCAGCTGCATTCTCAAGGACAGCTTTGAAATACAAAATCCCTTGTCAGAACAGAGAGAGAACCCCAGGAAAAGCCAAACTAAATCCACTAAACCCAAAAAGGTGGCAGCTGCTGTAAGAAGGGGAACAAACCCAAAATGACAGTAGAGATGTGGCAGAGCCAGCTTTGCTGGTTCAGTCAGTGCTCCAGGAGGGCTGGTCCTCTGCTGCTGAGCGAGGCCTCCTGGTCCTGCAGTGCTGGCACCCCTGCCCTGCCCCCTGCACACTCCAGTGCCAGCAGTGACCTTACCCACAGGGTTAGTTCTGTTCTAGCAGCACTCAGGACATTCATGGTCTGTGCCCAGGGGAACCTGAAACAACTGCCTGTTTGTGCATGGATTTAATAGAATGAACCAACACATTTGATCCACAATCCCATTTCATCCAGCATCTTGTTCCTCAGTTTACCTCCCATTTCCTACAATCTTCAGGTTCAGAACACACATGACAACACTTTTAAACAACCTGCTTCTCCAGAATGTCCTGGGAAGCTGGACAATATCGAGCTGCTCAATTAAGCAAACCCTTAAAACTATTTCAGACTCAGCTGAAAAAACTCTTTCAATAGCTCACTTATCCTATTTATGTTTGAATATTCTCAGTCTGCAAACCACATTACTAGTGGTACTTTTGTTACTATATTATTACTTCTCCGAAATTATTTCTTTTTAATGTGTTTATCAAATTAGCTGCATTTCCATACAAGGTTTGCTGCTCTGAATTCTAAACTTTCTGAGGAAGAATGACAGAGAGGAAGCTGAAAAGCATCCTATTTGCTTCTGATGCCAAAGAAAGTGATCCAGATTGGATTTAAAAGAATCAGCAAATCCAAGGCAGGAAAATATTACAGCCACCCTTCAGTGCAGTCACCATCCTTTTGCTGGAAGATAATCTCAGAAATATTTGTGAGAATGGCTCCCTTCTTAAAGCTTCTGCAAGGATACAGTCCATTTGGAATGGACCAAAATGCTAATCCATGTCAGAACCACATTCTGCAGGTAACAATGGCAGAGAACATGCACTGAAAATTTAAGTAACAGAATAAGTACAAAGTGGCATTTCCTTTGTTCATTACACTGAAATCTGACTCGAAGCCTTATTTAGGAGCTAAATTAAGCTGCCATAGTTCAAGAGAAAAGCTGCAATTTAGGCTTCTTCTATTGTGAAAACTTTTTAATAGGCAAATAGTCTTGTGGGGCTTTGTGGGGCTCAGAGGAGAGAATTCTATAGGTCCATTTACTGATACTCCCAGGCCACACTGGGGCTGGTGCTCACCAGTAAGACCAATGAAAACAAAATCCTAACAAGGGTTTTTTTAATGATTAATGGATTCTCTTTTCAGAAGACAATGCCAACTCTTCTGCTTGCTCTGAAGTCTGTCACTTCCATGGCAAGGCACTTGCTACAGCAGTGGGTACTATGATTTTATTGGAATCTCTTTGGCCTGGAGGAGCTTGTGTCTGTGTTACCATCTCTAAGACACCCCAAAGCTGCAGAGCAGCCACATGCTGACCCCTTGATTCTGGCCAAGTTCATTTACTCAGGTTTCCACAGCTGGCCACAGACTGTCCCCTCCTCCTTACACCATGACTGTCCACAACCACACAGCAGGTATTTGAAAAGATTTTTTCATGGCCTATTAAATTAGCATGGTTTGCTTTACCTTACAGCATTTCTGCATTTCATTTTTGTACTAGTTAAGCCAATTAATGATTGTCACAAAAGATCACTTGCTATAGATGATGTGAGTTGCTTCAGTCCAGAATTAAAATGTTCATGAGATTATTAATTTCATCTTCACGAAGGAGTCTTGCCATTGCGCAGAAAATGCAGGTTGGGGCCATGCACTGATAGCCAAGGGAAAAATTAAAACATTAAACAGCTGCTTAGTACTTGATGTCATCTTCTCTTTGCACTGAACTGGACATGTGTCCCTGGGAAAGGCTTCAGCTTAAAGACATAATGATCATTCAAGAGAGTGGGACTGGTGGAACCAGAGCCATCTTAGGAGCTTAATGTGCCACTGCTACCTTTGTTGGTTTTAAGAATTTAATTTGGCTATTTGGATATTCCTGTGTTATAATTTTATGTGGTTTTTTTCCATTTTTCCTAAAGCAAACCGAAACCAATCCCCAGAAGTTCCATCAGGTGGGTTCCTGTTAATGCCCCTGGGGGTCATTTGCAGCATCAGGGTAATCAGGTAGAGTGTGCCAGCACTCACCATTTAAGATGAGTAATGGTCCAGCAGCAGGATCTACCCTGTGCTGGTGTTAGCAGACTGTCAGTGGCAAACTGTTACAGGACAGCTGGCCAAAGAAGGATACACTGGCCAAAGAGGAAAGAAGAGATTCTTGGAATCTTCTATTTCCACTAAATAGGCACATTCATTCACTATCTTCCAATATCATCCATTGGCCTCCTCCCTCTCAAGAGCTGTGGGTTTTTTTCCTCCCTAATCTCTCCTAGGTCAGGAAAACCAGCACTGCTTGGACCTGTTAACCTCATACCCAGGAACTATCAGGTTTCTCCCTCTAAATTCTCACTGCAGCTTCAACTAGCAGAGGAGTCCCACTCAATTTCAGGCAGAAACATGTCAGGATATGCACACAGTTCAGGAAACGACCCCCACAAATCTCTACTGCACATGTTTATAGAGGCTCCTAATTCTTCTGAAAGTACTTCTCTGATTGTGCCTATCAGACTGCCCAAAAAAGGCAGCCTCCTCTTCCAAGGGCTGTGGCACCACGGGCCACATGCTGAACTTCCTTCACCCAGTAAAGGCAAGGAACAATGCTGGCATAATTTGGCTTATAACTGAGTTTAGATATTTGCATGTTATTTTTAATCTTGAACAAATACTCCAATGACAGACTCTTGAGAGTAACTCTTGCAAGGAATTGCTACAACACGAATGAATACAGATCCTTTCTCACCCGTTACTTGCTGATAAAATATTGACAAGGTGCTTGTGGAGCTTCCCCACGCCCCTTATAAGAAACACTGTAATGTTAAACCTACGTTGTTTGCTCTAGCTGTTGATTATTTTTCTTCTTCCTTGGGGGCTTCTTCTTCTTTGGCTTGTTGGCATTCTGATTATTTTGTTTGTTGTTCACACCAAAGTGTCCTGCTGATATATCACTTTGGAGAAGGTTAACCAAGAGGGGACTTGTGAGTGTCACATCTTTATTGACAGGGAACACAGGATTCTGCCCACAGGACACCTGGTTCCCATTTGGCGTTCCACTAAAGCCTGCATTGAAAGGCAGCCCATGGCCAGAGAAATGGCTCCCTGAATTGTTGTTTCCTTGCATTCCTTGCATGTGAGAAGGCACCATGTTTGGCTGCTGCACAGGAACCTCAGGTAACATTTGAGTCAAGTTCACATCGTTGTTTGTTGTAGGAGTAGTGTCCCCAAGCTGCTGAGATATGTGAGGACTAGGTCCAGTGGGTCTTAAAACTTGCCCTTGAATTCCCATCACCTGAGAAGGGTTCCCATTCACGGGGCCTTGCTGTGCCATCATCTGCCCAGTGAACTGCACCATGTTTCCTTGCATGTTTGGGGTTGGTCCTCTCATCAGCTGAGCTGGCCCCGTCATCACATTGGACTGGTTTTGAGTACTAAAAGGCTGTTTATTTCCTTGCATCTGAGTGGTCATCATCTGTTCCATCATCGAGTTTTGCTGCAGCAAGACTTGGCCCTGAGGTCCCATCATCTGATTGTGTGTGGACATCATCTGCTGTCCCTGCTGGGGAATCATCTGTTTGGGTGGGGTCATCCTTTGGGGAGAGGGACCAAGATTTTGACTTTGTGGTGTCACCATCATTTGGCCTTGTGGCATGAGCTGAGTCCGAGAAAGGATCATCTGGTTTTGCGGGTTCAGCGATCCCTGAGCCTGAATGTTCACCATCTGTCCCTGGGAGGACACGATTTGCTGGTGCATGCCCATGAGCTGGGACTGTGGGCCTTGCTGAGCCTGCCCCTGCACGCTGCCCATGGTAACCTGGGGCACCCCAGCAGCACCAGCCTGCTGGTTGTTCATATTGCCATGAAGTCCCATGAGATTGGTCTGCATCATGTTTGGTGGGCCATGTGCTGCTTGCATCTGAGTCTGAGGAGGTCCAGATCCCTGGCCACCTTAAGAGAACAAAAAAGAAAACACCAGTTAGAGCCTAATTGGTGTAAGAGTTTTCACACCTTTTGATGCTGAGTAAGTACTCCAGGATTGTTTTCTTTCCTATTCCAATGAACTGAAACATCTCACATATCTGCAGTTCTGGAATGTGATATTTGATGCTACAGATACATGTTAGTTGACAGAACTGAACATCACACATCCCAAAATAAACACTTGGACTGGTACTTTCCCCATACCACAATGCAGAAGACAGAACAGAAACTTAATTTCAGTTGTTACCTGTACCTAAGTTTGAAAATCTTCCATAATTTCACCTAACTCAGCAGAGTAACCCCTAACCAAAATAAGCTTCAAACCCTGAGGTTACTTTATAATGGGTTAAAGAATAAATGCACACAAAGTACTGATGCAATGACATTATCAGGGTTTCCACAATCCAGACAACAGATTTATAATTGAACTGTTAAATGGAGACATTTGTGAATTAAAGTTTTAATTTGCACACTGTAAGCAGACTTCTAAAGCTTTTGAAGGAACTCATAAAGAACTTTTCAAAGCAGAACAAGACTATTTTTGTTACTGTGCTTCTAAGATAATTACACTTTTTTTTTTTTCTGGACAAGAAATTCTTTTTGTGTCGTATCTTTATTAACCCCTGCCTCCAAATTTCAGTGCTTCTTTCATTCAAATTCTTAACAGCTACTTCTGGAGCCCAGGACCACAGCCTTCATCAGTAATAGTTGGGTTGTTTGAGAAACGTGAGCAGCCTGATGTTTTTCTTTTCCTTATCCAGCAACACACAGAGAATGTTGCTGCAGCCCCAGCCAGCATCTCCCTGCTAATGGCAAGAGTTTCTGGTTTGGGATCTGTGTAACACAGGTAAAGGCACCCCACACTCCAAAGGGAAAGCTGAGGAACCCCCCTGCAGTCAGACCTGTGTGCTGCACGCTCTGGCTGGGTTGCAGCTGTGGAGCTCCACTGTTCCCTGGGGTCCCTGGAGCTGTGGAAGGCACCTGAGCTTGCAGGAAGTTCTGGTTAGCCTGGCCTGCAGGGAACCCTGGGGGGAGGCGCTTGGGCATTCCTGAACAGGAGAGAACAGGAACAAATCAAAAAAGAGAAAACCTGTAATTGGAGAATAACTCTGAGTCTGTGCTGTCACATTACAGGGTTAGGCAGAAAGTGTATACAAAAGCCGTTACACAAAACCCACTGAAGACATTTACAGTTATTATCTGTGCAATAATTCAGCCTAACACATTACTGTGACTCATTTCAATCTGTAATTTAAGTAAAAAACTTACCCCACAGAGCAGGTGAAAAGTCCCTGTTTGACTTTTAGAAACTAGAACTTCCAGTAATGCAGTTTACTGGTTTTACTGGGATGCTGTGCTGCATCCCAACTCTTGGCAGGCCTTTGACTTACTCCATATACCCAAACAACTGGCAGTTTTGTTACAGTGGTGCTCCTCTCAACAACAACTCTGACAGTAACACAGTGGGCACACACTCCTCATCAGAGCTGCTGAGGGCACACACATTGAGACCTTCTCATCCAAGAAGGGGCTGAGGAACCTCATGGTTCAGCATGTCCAGCCCTGCTGCTCCTCCAAGTAACCCAGCCATTCCTGCTGCAAGAGCAAGGAATTCTCTCAAGCCCTTCTCTGGCCCAATGCCCACACTTTGGCGTATCAGAACACCAGAACATGCCCTGGGACAGAGAGAAAACCTTCCCCCTGCCTGGTGACAGCAGCAGCAGCATGGGTGGAGTCACCAGAACCCACTTCTTTTCACCTCATTGTCACACAGACAACACCTGAGACTCAGAGCAAACCCTGCCCCACTCCTTACTCTTCTGACCCAGTGCCAGAGTGTGACTTTGGTTTCCTTCTACAGTTACAGCTTTCTTGCACACTTAATTGGGCTGCTTGTGTTAATTAATCTGGTCTTAGGTTTGTCATTAATACTTCAAGGTAATCAATTCTGCAGGTCAAACAACAAGATACATCTGCAAATATGGAACACAGACTTCTGGACACACCACATTACTGGACTCTAGTTTTGGTCCTGCTAAACTTTTAGGGAAGGGTTTCACATAGGCCCTTCCCTTTCAAAAAGGAAGTGTTAGCCTGGCCTATTCCAAATCTGATATAAATTCTGATTTGTTAAATTACTGTGTGAAATGGAAAGTGAATGCATTCATTGACACCAAACCACTAAATGCAAGCAGGAAAAGTCTGTAATTAGAACTTAGTTTACATTATGTAAGATGGCTTAAAAATTGAAAGATCCATAATTACAACTAATTAACATATAAATTGTGGCAAAGAATGAGCATGCAAGGAAGTCAGGCAAAAATCTCAGCAAGTGGGAGCAACACAGCTTTGTTAAGACCAAAGAATCCTGTCTTTTTATATCAGCTGAGGATTGCTGATTTAAACAATAAGGTCTGCAGTGAAGCTAAATAACGTATTTTGATGGCCTATTTTGCATTGTCATTTTTAACTCAAAAAAGTAGGATTGTGTTTGTAGTTGGTTTACTTAGGAAGGAAGAACACAAAGATTATATTGCCTAAATGTCATGGCTATGATTCCTGGTAGGGATATATGGCTGGTGAGCCAAAACTGTAGGGAAATGTGACTATAATAATTAGTAACTGCTTCCAGATGGAGCCAAGATACATCAAGTACAGGGCACTGGCAGATCCTAAAGGAGAACCTTGAAATGGAGACCATTCATTTGAATTCAAACGAGACCCATGGTACAAACAGTGCAAACAAGAAGCTTGTTCTGATCAGCACACCAAGAAACAGGTTTTCCTTAGAGATTTGGGGCAGATTTCAGACATATAACATGAGAATGCAAGAGACTAGAATACATTTATGTATGTGTAGGTAGACAAAGAACATGGCTCATATTTTTATAAAAAGTACATATAGAAATTCTATCAATGACTTAAGCAGGAGCCTGTGTATGAGGCCTGAGAGCAGCCATCCAAGAGAAAGATGAATGAACATGGGAGCTGAGAGAAGCACAAGTACACAGAATCACAAGAGGCTCAAGGGGAAAAAACACCAAGGACACAAAAGAGATCTTGGGACTGACCAAAGAAATTCCTTCACTGTTAGAGAAGAACTCAAGGAAAGGAAAAGATGTGAGTGTGTTGGTTTGAAGAGAAAACTAAAGATAACACAGCCAAGGGAGAAGTTATAACATTCCTTAACCTCTGAATTTGAGAGCAGGGAGTATAACAGCATGACAATAATAGCTCTTTCCTCTTGAAATGGGAAGAAATTGATGACAAATAAAGACAAGGTCAAGAAGAGACATCCACAGCTTAGAAAGGAAGATGCAGAGCAATGCCTCATTTCTGTAGGAGAAAATGTAAATGGTGACATGGGGAAGCTGGAGAGAGAAAGAAAATGTTCACTTGCTTCCATTACATTCTCTCTCAAAAAAATCCTCCCCCTTCCCCCAAAAATGAACAACCCCAAAACAAAACAAACCCCCTCCATCATCCTTGAACATCCTAAGCTTGCTTAAAGGGAACAGAAGAACCATCAAGAGGATGCCTGTCAGTAATGACCAGTAACAACTGCACACAGCAACTCCAGTCTGCAGGGGCCCAGAGCCCACTCCTAGGTCAGCACTGGGACACTGCAGGACAGAGACAGGGAGGAGGAACCAAGTGATGCTGATGCTGATTCATCCATACCCACTGCTCACTTCATCTATGCCTCTATTCTGTCTTGTACAGGATCTGTTCAGAACTAACAGCAACCTCAGTTCTAGCCATTTTATGTTTCTTTTCTTTTTAAAACAAAAGAAAGTCCCGGTACTTCTTACCTCCTAAAGCGGAGTGTAAACCTTGTGGCCCTTGGTTCTGCTGCTGCATCACCATGAAGTTGGGGGGCACAGTGCCCTGCTGCACCATGGCATTCCGACTGGGAGAAGTGCCAGGCTGCTGGAATCCCTGGGGCAGCGTGCTGCTCTGGGCAGGCCTTGGTCCCAGCGGCTGCTGCGTCTGGTTAACGGTGGGAGAGGAGGCAGGAGAGCCCTGCTGGAAGGAGGAGGGGGAGGAGGCAGGAGACTTGTTGGTCAGGTGGGGCTGTTGTAGTGGTGTGGGAACCCGGGAGGGCCCTCCCTGAAGGCTTTTCATTTGAGGAGCAGTGAACTGGCCAGGATTGCTCATCTGGGGAAAGTTTGAGTGAGCCTGGGAAGCTTGTTGGCTTCCAAAAGGATATGGAGGTGGAGGATGAGTAGGAGTTTGCACTGTTGCTAGAGATGGTCTTGCTTGAAGCTGCTGCTGCATTTGTCCAGGCAATGGGGCCTTTTTCCAACCCTGGTTTACTGTCAGTGTACCCAATGCTCCCTGGGTTGGAGGAGGCTGAAGTGCTCCAGAAGGAAGCTGGTTCCAGCCAGGGGGAACTGGAACCTGTGCTGGTGAAGTGAATGAAGGTCGAATGCCCTGCTGTGGCTGCTGATGTGGCTGGGGAGGACGATTCTGCAACTGCTGCTGCTGTAGCTGCTGAAAGCTGGCTGAGTTCATCTGCCTGTTTACAGGAACTGACTGCATTGAATGGAGCTGAGGAGCTAAAGATCCAGATGGATGATTTTGCTGCTGGATATTTAGCCCAGATAAGAGTGGGTCCATTGCATCTATTAAAATAGCAAAGAAAAGCAGAAAAAAAATAACCTAAGGCAGACAAAACCCATGCCAAAACAAGAAAGGCTAAATTGCTTGCTTGCATTTGCTTACTCTGAATAAAAATTCACACTCCAGTTTCCAATTTCTCCAACAGACAATGCTCTAAAAGTTTTCAAAATGGCTGGGAGTCCCAAGAAGCCAGTTCTTATCAATTTATACCCTCTAAAATACAGCACTGACAGCTCCCAGTGCTTGTTGCTACAGTCTAATGTGAGCAATCTACACACTTAGAACTGTAGAATCACAGCGTATCTCAAGCTGGAAGGGCCTCATAAGGACCAAGTCCAACTCCTTCCTCCTGGCAGGACCACCTAGAACTAAACCACAGGTCTAAGAGCATTGTCCTCCCTGACACTCCCTGAGCTCTGGCTGGCTTGGTGCTGTGACTGCTTCCCCAGGGAGCCTCTTCCGGGGACTGACCACACTGTGGGTGAGGAACCTTTTCCTGGTGTCCCATCTGAACTTCCCATGATGCACCTTCATTCCACCTCCTTGTGTCCCATCGCTGGTCCCCACAGAGAGGAGATCAGCCCCTTTTCCCACTGCTCCCTGTGAGGCAGGTGCAGACTGCAATGGGGTCACCCCTCAGCTTCTCTTCTCTGAGCTCAACAGGCCAAGTGGCCTCAGCTGCTCCTCCTAAGTCCTGCCCTCAAACCTTTTCCCCATCCTGGTCCCCTTCCTCTGGACACACTCAAGTCCTCTGATGTCCTTTGTGTGCTGAGGTGCCTAAACTGCCCCCAGGACTTGAGGTGAGGCTGCCCCAGAGCAGAGTGGGACAGACCCCCCTCACCCAGCCAGTGATGCTGGGCCTGATGCCCCAGGACAGGGCTGGCCCTTGGGGCTGCAAGGGCAATGCTGGCTCCTGTTCCACTTGTCCTGAACCCAAACCTGCCAATCCCCTTCCCCAGGGCAGCTCTCCAGACTCCTGTCCTCCAGTTTGTATGTATAATTCACTTGTTAGGGCTATTCCTACCAGTTAAAAAATTAAGGTAGTACCATAAACTAACATTCCCTGAATATTTAAAACATTTATGAAAAATGTTATCTGTAAGAATAAATAATACAGGACTCTACAGAACCTGGCAAGTACTGCCACCATTTTATGGAGGGACAAGTAATAACCCTCCCCTTTTTTCTGTAGTCCCAAAATGCAAATAAGCTGCACTATCAGAATTGTGAAGAACAAACCCTATATATTCACACCCTCCAGACCCCCAATCCTAAAACTACTAGTCCACCTACCCTTCCTGAAAAGCAGTTGTGCTCAGTCTGGGGCATTTGCTTCCTACCAGAAACATTCCTGCCTCACTGAACAAACCCTTGTCTTACCTTTAGCTAAACATAAAGCTCAGTCACAACAGTTCAACTGGAAAAACACCACTACCACTGCTCAGCACAAACTACCAAGCAAGCTGGTGACTTATTAAGCACCCAAATTATGTGAAAAGTTTAACAAAGTAATGGGGGCACAGAGGGTTCCACAGAAAGAACAGCTCCCAGAAGTGCAGGGAAAATGCTCCAGGACAATTCTGGAGAGTTCCCATGAGCACACACTCAAGCCTGAGTGCCAAAGAATGAAATCACAGAGCATTTGCAGGTCAGGAGCATGAGTGAGTGTTACCACCTGGCTGCGAGGAAGGCCGAGGGGTTCGTGGCTGCAGCTCAGCACCAGCACCACTGGCTACCAGAGAGCTGGGCACATTTCCACTCTGGGACATCATGACAGCTGTGGCATTGCTCATTCTTATTAAACCTTAAAAAATAAAAATAGAAATTATCAAGTTGTGCAGTTTTTACGTAGAGAAGAATTTCAGATTTCTTCTTTTAACAAAAAAAAATTATATTCATCAATAAAGCATCTCTTTAGATTTCAAGAACTATCTGAAATAACCTGAGGACACACCTCTTTATCTGAAAGCTCAGATTCCCTGATATCAAAAAAAGAAGTTCAGGTCATGTTGAAGCTTTTTCTTTAACACAAAACTTTTCAAAAGGATATAAAAGGAAACACTCTTGATTCATGAATCAATGTGAGCCTGACTTGCCACTGAAGTCATCAAGTGACAAGATTGTATCAAAGTTATAGATGTAACTCAAGGTTTTGCAAAATCTGGAACTAGAAAGTAACTGAGATGTTGCAAGAGAGAAAAAAAAATCCATATTTCACCTCCACAGGTGGGTATTTTATAAAATTACTGATATTGTTGCCCTGTTATTGCTGCTATATTTTTACTGTCTACCCTGCAGACAAGAAAAGGAGGTCATGATTGACAGAGCAGAGAGCAGAGCCTTTCTTTAAATGTTTTACATTCTTTGTTAAGCACTGCTGTTTAATCAGATTTCTACAGATTTGTAATGTTCTTTCCATTCCTTCTCATCAACAACCACAAATGCATCTTACATAATCTGACAAAAATGTTCCTGGATTTTTTAATTGCTCTAAATCCTATTAACTAAAACATTATTTATTTTGTCTTATGATCCAGCTATTAAAATTAGTTATATAGCAGCTTTCTTTGTAAAATCTGAATTTTGCATTTAAAAATTCCTTATGCACATACAATGCTATAAAATGTAGAGTTAATGAAACTACACCTCTCCAGAAAAGTTCCTTCTCTATGACCAGATCTTGAAAGTTTATCAGAAAATAAAAAGAGAGTAGCAATGACAGTGTCCTGTCCTTCCCACAATTCTAATGAACTTAAACTAAAGCAGTTTATTAGTGTACATGGAATAAAGGCTTCTGCTCATTTCCACAAAGGGAGCCAAACAGAACCCTGTGTGAATCTGTGCACATTTCCAGGTGAATTCTCTGCACCAGACTCCTCTGCTTTGACAAGCTTTATAGAACAAACAAAATGAACAACCAAACCAACAAAACTCCAAACCACCAAACCATCAAAAAACCCCACCAAAAACAAACCAATTGGCCCCACCAAAACCACTCCAATGTTTGTGGCACAGAATGTGGGTCAACAATTCAGTTCACATAATGCAGGACATGGCATGACAGCACAGAACAAGAACACACGTTAATTAAAACGGCAATTAGAATTCTGCAAACAGTAGTTGCTATAAGCAGTGAAACAGCACCAAATTGCCAGGTGTATAAAGCCACCCCCCAGCCCCTGAGGGTGTACCTTGCCCCCCTGGCAGGGGAAAGCCTGTGTCCATCCTCACAGCACTGCTGGCTCCCAGTGGCCCATTGATCCGGACATCCTGGGTCCTGCTCGGAGCCAGGGCCAAGTTGATTGCACCTTCCCCTGAAAGGAGAGCACGTGGCTGAGTGGACATCTGCAAAAGGACACTGAAAAGATGGCAAGGAAGAAAGAACAGACTTCATCTACACTGTGCACTTCAGAAGGACACGTGTCACACCACCCTGCTGGATTTCAGTGTTAAGAACAATCACCATGACAAGCATTACCTGTCCTTGGTTTCATTCCAAGGGTGCTCTTGGACAATTGTCTAGAATGGATATTTGAACTGTGAAATCCACTGAAAACTTGTTTTAGAGAAAGTCTCATATGAAACAACAGGGAAAGAAAATCAGTGCACATTTTGCTAGCCAACACTCAAAAAAACATTTTTCAGGAGGTTTCCTGACACCCAGAGGATTTTCAGCTTTCATTTTTGTTATTATTGAATGTTATTCTTGAAAAACCAGAAGTCTTGAGCTCTTTTTACTGACACCAAAGCAGTAACTTAGAAGTTTTGCAACATTAACTAAGTCCACAAACCCACTGGTTCAGTCTATTTAAATTTTAGCTTTGGCAGCAGATTGGTGTGCAATACCTTCAATCTGGACAGAGAGGATGCCCAGGTCCCGGAGCTGCTGGTTGTTGCTCTGTGCCAGGATCCGCAGCCTCTCAGCTGCTTCCCGGGGGATGTTGAAGGTGACACGGACACTGTTCCAGGGCTCGATCTTCTGCACCTTTAACTTGTTGGATTCTGAACAGAGAAACACTCAGAGTCAGTGCAAAGGCAGTTTTCAAACATGTATGATGAAATAACTTGGTTGAAAGAGATGAAAAACCTGAAACCCTGGCAATAGTCTCAGGCAGAGCTCTCTCTCACACAGGGGCACAGGACCAGTGTTGCCAAACTGCTTCAGGGGTTTGGCAAAAATGAGCAATAAAAACACTGAACCAAATGAAAACCAATGCCATAGCCAACATGATCACTTGACAGTATTACTCAAAAATTGAAATATTCTGTGGATAACTAGTTTGAAAAGATAAGAAAATATCCACTAAAACAGATTTCATGGGATTACATGTATTAGGTTTGGGGTAGAAGGGACATTAAATGTCCTCTTGTTCCACCCCTGCCATGGGCAGCTCCAAGCCCCATCCAACCTGGCTTTGGGCACTTCCAGGGATGGGGCAGCCACAGCTTCTCTGGGCAAACTGTGCCAGGGCCTGCCCACCCTCACAAGGAAGAATTCCTTCCCAGCATCCCATCCAGTCCTGTCCCTCCAGGCCCCTGTCCCAAGTCCCTCTCCAGCTCCCCTGAAGCCTCTTTAGGCACTGGAAGGGGCTCACAGGTCCCTCTGGATCCTTCTCTTCTCCAAGTGAACACTCCCAGCTCTCCCAGCCTGGCTCCAGAGCAGAGGGGCTCCAGCCCAGGGATACAGGAAATGTTTGTGAACCAGATGAATGTGGGAAAAAACTGACTAGAGGAATGAAATCCTTGAAATATTTGCTCTACAAACGCTTGTGAAACCATCCTTTTCTTTTTTTACAAGCCCAGTGCCAACAGAGTCACAGCAGTGTTTCACTAATTTCTACTATATTATTTTGTTTTCTGAGTATGTTAAATCTACTGCCAAAAAGCACATTAAAGTCATGGAAAACACATAGTTGCAGATTTTCTGAAAAGCTGCTCGACGTGTGTTTCTACATTTATTAGTTGTTTTCAAAGTAATAGCAAAAAGGTGGGCAGTCCCATTGGATATATTATCCAAAGTGATACCTACCTAACTGATTGCTAAAAAATGCATTTGAGGATAATTAATACTCCTAATGCAGGTTTTTAAACTTCCAGTTTCTAGCTTTCTGAAAAGAAAGCCCTCTGAAAACAGAAAGCATTGGCCCAAATTTTCATCAGCCAGTTCTTCCACTGTCACATCAGATTTACTAAGAGTTTGGATTCTAAAGAACTTGTGAGTTCAGAATGCCAATACCTCATTCCTGTTTAGAAATCTTTTGCTCTTCACTAATTCACCAAGCCCCTTCTGCTGCTACAGTAATGGAATCATTACATCCATCCTTATTCTACCTGTAAGTCTGCTTTAGGCTGGAAACACGACAGAAGGAGTTTTAAAATCCCCTTTTCTGGAGGTTTGAACAATCCTATATTACTGTTATTAATGTTCCAGTATTTTACATACTGCATTACCAGTTTTGGTATTTCTTTGTATTGGCACCCCAAGTTTCTCATTTTTCAAACACTGCATCTGCCAAGACTAACCCCACGTTATTTACTGACTCCACATTCAGAATATCCTATTTTGCCCAGAATCAGTTTAAATAACTGGTCACATGGGTAATTTTCAAATAAATTTGACTTGGATTTTAAAAATTTGCTTTCTCAGCTGAGATCTGACTCATGTTTATTACTCCTGGCATTAATATTTACAACAAACCTAGCGTGCTGACACCTCTACATAACAATGGCAAGTTCATGCACCTACTGATTAAATTAATTTTCATTTAAAAACTACACAATTAATTTATGGTATTAACACACATCCCTTCACACCAGCAGCCATCTGTTAGTTTATGTCTACTTCCAATTGTTTGAAAGATACAGCTCAAAACAGTGGTATTTCTTCCTTGTTTTTGCCTTATCCCAGCTTTTTTATCTTCCTGAGCAACAACAGCAAGGACCCAGCAACTGATGCCAACTGACTCCAGGGACGCAATGGAAAGAAGAGAACAAAGTGACAAAGAAATTGAGTTTGGTTGTTCAGAAGTAATGGGTTATTTTCCTGAAAAGGTATTTGACATTGCTGAAAACAACACAAGACTTCCTCACTGAGCAGCCAGCAGTAATCAGCATATGACCCTTTGCAAAGATGCTCAGACAGATCTGGGTGTGCTGGTAAAAGGTGTCACAAAAAGCCTGTCATCACTCACTTGCTGTGCAGCTGATGCCACAGCTGGGGGACACCAGGGGAATGTGAGAGCATTGTGTGTACCCCACCAGGAAAGAATCCATCAGGTAGGGTAGGTCAGGGCAGCAGCAAAACGGCACAAATACCCTCAGCCAGCACGGAAACGGGAGAGTGAACCCACTCTCAGAGGAACTGCTGTGGGTTAAATAGGATGGTCTGGGCAGTAAAACACGCCTACTGTGGGGACAAGGCTGGTTTCAGTTTCATACAACACAGTCATGGGTAAGGGGGGGAAATGAAAGAGAAGAACCCAAGTAAAACATGGAAAGTGAAGAGGAATGAATGAATTTGCTAACTAAATCAGTTCTGAACAACAATACAACTGCAGACACTTGTAATATGTATTTCTGAGAACAAAACCGCCCAAATTCACTAAGAATAATCCCAACAAGCCTCATTACAAACTAAGTCAAACCCAATACAATCTGTTTATTTGTGCAAGCACCCCCAGACTACATAAATAAGTATTTTGAGGACAGCTGAAAAACAACAAGAAGGTACATTACCCATGTGTAAAAGGCCAGGCACATTCTCCAGGATGGTATCCAGCTTCTGCTTGAAGTCTCTGTCACCTATATTGCCTTTAAAAGCTATAAAGATCGTGGAATCCCTAGGAGCAACCTCCTGTTTCAGTTCATCTTCCTCCAGTTCTGAATCAAAATCCACCTCTAAATCTTCCATAGCTGAGGAGTACAAGGAGGCATATGTATCTTTTAAGTTGGGTAGATCATCCAAAACCATTGCTTCCAACAATGGGAGCCTGTCAGTCGTCAACATGATGCTTGGAAGGGAAAAAAAAGTGATAATAAGTATAATAATAATTGCACAAAGACATTAACAACTGCTTTCAATGGCACACAAGATCAATGACTGAAAAACCTACCAGGTGACACAATGCTGGGCTCTCTGAGACAAACTGAGTGAGGCTGAACACAGTGGCCATGGCAGATCCAAACTGCTCCTCCACGAGAACAAAGAGAAGTGTTTCCTGACAGAATCCTGCTGCACGTGACGTGAGAAGTGTTCCAGTTGATCTGCATGACAGTCAGGTAGAAAGGAGGGTAGAGGGGAAAAAAAACAGAGGAAAAGGAATTACATTTCTCCCCATGTCATAGAAGGGACAAGCAAGCACTCAGTACCAGTGCTGCAGTGCCCAACTGCAGGGGAATTCCAAGAGAGCAATAGTTTAATTACAAAAAACCAGAAAGAACCACCAAATTTAGAGACTGAGATGCAATAAGTGCAAAGCTGTAGGAAAGCCACAGCACATTTTACAGGAGAAATGGAGCATCTGACAAATATTTTACTCACACCCAGGAAAATCTCAGGCATCCTGTGCCTACTTTCTAAGAGTTTGTAAAGATACAGGTGTTTTCAGCTTCTTTTGCACATTACAACCCAAAACCTGCCCCCCTGTGGCAGTGCACAACTCTCCCCATGCCCCCACATCAGGCTTGGATAAGGACGAATTCAGTACATCGAGTCCCACACCTGATGGTTTTTACTTCATAAAATGCTTAAACTTTGCAATAAATGTTCACATTATGAGAATAACCTGAACTGTTACATGTACAGAAGTACAACCTGTGCTAAGTTATCCCTAAACCTCCAGTGGACACCCCCAATATTTGGGTAAGATACCCATTTTCTCATTCCATCACAGGCCATTCTAAGGGCTATGGCACTTCCTTTGCCAAGTGAGACATCTGCTCTAATACTCAACAACACTCTACAGGTACTGCTAGAAGGTTCAAACCATGTACACCAAGAGCCAAAGCTGATGCCAAACCCCAGAAAGAAACCTGTTCCTGACCACCACTGTCAAATTTAAATCCATTCACCAGCCATGACTGCCAAGACCCGTTCAGCACAACCCCCCAGAAGGTTTAGTCTGGGACAACACACTCTTGGAATAGGATACAGATTTGGGTTTTGGCAGAGGTTCAAGTTCCCAGCACAAGTTAAAACCACAACTTTGAGGTTAAAGGTGAGGTGCAGATACTGACCAGAAAACAGCCTTTTCTAATTAAAAAAGATCTAACGATGCTAAATGAGCTCAGATTCAGTGCTACACTGTTTGCACACCTGCATAGTATTGCTGAAGGGACAATATTACAGAGGGAAAATCAAGGACTTGGAAGTCATAAAACTTCCTCAGCTTTTGTTCTGGTTTCTATGCACACACTCACTGTGATTTTATAAAATACAGGTTTTTTCTCCCTTCCAACCCTACCTCACATCAGGCAGGCCAACAGCCCTAAGGAATAATCCCCTCTCACCCTGCAGCACCAGCCCTCATCCTCACAGGACTCAGATTAAAAACAGAGCTAATTTTGTCTCACAAGCTCTTTTGCAATCCAAACAGAAAACAAGTCAAAGTGTTTCACAGTCACTGATCTATTTCTATTATTTCCATAGTGCATTCATATACTACTGTTCTCATGGAAATTTTAAAGATGGGCAATAGAGACATAAATTTTAAAAATTCATTACCAGGCAAACAGAGAGACAAATCTTTTTTTTCCCCAGACTCCATTAAGTCAAACTCCTCAATTTCATGTCAGGTGCCCAGAAAATGAGAATCACAATTAATAGGAATCTGTGAAAAGCTGTTTCAATTGATTTTCACACATGCTTTCTTGAACAGGAACCTTCCTTACCCAAGCTGGCTTTGCACCTACCAGGAGGGCACTTCTCCTTCTGCATTCCCACATCTTTAGTTCCACATCCACTGACTCCAAAGAGAGGAGTTGGGAATCCTACACAAATAGCCTTTTAATGATCAAGCACAGCCATTCTGTGCAATAAATGCATCCTGTGAAATATAAGCACTGTATTTTTAAGAAAATGACATAGAACATTACTTATCTGAAAACCTTGAGTAAGTTTTGCAGGGAGCAGAATCTCAGCTCACCATACAGGCTCTTACATGCTGAGAAAGCACAGTTACCTGGAGGTGAGGGGCTGCTGCACCTGCAGCAAGGAACACGAGTCCTTCTGACAATCCCTAACACCAAAGAAAGAAGAGTCTATCTACAAGAACATAAAGATTTTCCATCTTTTTTTGAATGGAAGTGTCTGAAGCCCCCATCTTCTCCCAGACTTGCCTAAATCATGGTTTTAAAGAACCCATTAAAATGCTGCAGCTTAGACCAGATTTCATCAACCTCACCTCAACGTGCCAAAATCTCACAGGACTTGTTGAAATTATGGCCCTTCATAAGTACTATTAAAATAGAGTTTGCTAAACTCCCAAGGACCACAGGCTTTGTTTCATTGACTCAGGGAATCACAGGACTGCAGGGATATTGGGAGCTAAGGAAACAAACCAAGACTGGGCTTTCAATTTTACCTTCTGAATTACAACATATAGCTCCCTTTGCATTATTTTTTCACATTATGCTCCTCAAGGATCTCTGCTACGTCCACCTGCCCCTTCTTCCTCTCAGACACATGCAGTTTAGCCCCTTCCTATATTCAGGTATCATTTCTCAAGTGTGACAGGGAAAAGCCATAATTTTCAACACCTTCAGCACACTGTCCATCTCAGAGCAAATGGATCCCAGTGCACCCCTTGTTCCTAAGCATCTCCTGATTACAGGGCTGACCTTCATCAATCCCAAGTCAGCACATGACCACAATTAGTGTGGACCTTCCCTCAACACTCTTCCACATAAACACAGAAAGCTTCTGGCATAAGCACACCCAGGTAATACTCTGGCCATTCAATAATCCCTGTGAATTAGAACTCCCAGTGGGTTATGGAAGGGCTCTGATGAGTGAGAACCACACCTGAACTGAGCTGCACAACCACAGCACAGCTCCAGAACTTGGGCATTCATGCTCATATGGTGGCATTAAAGAGTCTCTGACCATCATCCTCCCTTCAAAGAGCACACACGGCCTCCCTTCCTGTCCCTGCACCTGCTCCTTTCAAGCTTCCAAGTTAGCATTTCCCATTATACAATTGTTTCTGGAAGCTCAGAGCAAGTCTGGTGCTACCACATGGCAATGAACCTGCCTTGGGACCAGCTACAGCAGTGCAACAAGTTTATGACATTTATTAAGTTGGTTTTATTCAGTACAGTCTAACTATTAAAAATAACTGAAGTAAGAGAGGCAGGGATAAAAAGCCAAATAACAGACAGATGGCCAAAATGCAGCTTCAGTGTTGTATGGGGGTGGCAGGAGCCCCTGAAGACCAGTGTCCCGCCTGAAGGATGCAGGGATAGCTTGGGCTGCTGGAGCTCCCAGGTACACTCAGCATGTGGATAAAACACTGACCCACTAACATGTGCAAAACAGAGACTCTCCAGAGAAGAAATCATGTGGGATACAGAGACACCCCACAGCTGAGACCTGGCCTGATGGACAGCTGGACCCACACACACCATGGGGAGCCCTGAAGGCAGCTTGTCATGCCCTGTGCTGTCCCCTACCTGAGAGCAACAGGCCCCCTCCACAACAATCCCAGCCCCAGGAGGCTGGGCAAGGCTTGGGAAATCCCATCCAGGCCCTGGAGAGAGGAGATTGGAGCAAAATCTGAAAGAGCCAGTTGTCACTAACTGGGCAGCAGCTGAGCACTCAAAGCCAGCAGTCAGGTGGAAGTGCTGCTCTCTGGGGTGAAAAAACACAAAGGGAAAAACCCCCTACGGATATATTGGTATTCTTATCCCAAGATTTACTCAAATGATCCAAACTTGTGTCAGTTTGTCTCTTAAACAGAACTTGAAATCTCTTGCCTTGATTTCTTCTCCCTATTGCACTACACAAAGCACATAAACCAATGCTTTGTCTGATCACCCCTCCCAGCTTTTCTGCCACAGTCTCCTGATTTACACGCTGTTTACACATACACAAAATAAACACTTCACAGCTGATGTCATACCAGAACATGCACTAAGAATCACTGTTACAATATGAAAGAATACCTAAAAATAAACCAATAAAAACAATTTAACATGCAGTAAAATTTTCTCTGCAACAACTTAGCCCGGGGTAGTCCCAGTAATTTGGATTTTCAAACTTTGGTATTAAAGAAGGATAAGACCATGAATGCATCTCAACTGTTCTCTTTGGGAGAGAGAGAGACATCTGCCACCAACCCAATGGCAAATGTCCCTAACCCTGTATGGCAGAGTGGAAAGCCAGCTCTGGAGACAGGCCAGCCCTGCAGCGCAGACAAGGGCCTGAGAGTGGCTCAGGTAAGAGGAGAATGTGTAAGAACATGAAGTACTCAGATGTATGATGTGCTTATTTTACCTACCAAAACAGATTCCACAAGTTTAGTACTTCGTGGTGTGAAACAGGTCCTCAGGCAATTCCAGACTGGCAAACATGGTTAAACAGCAACTCCCAAAAATACAGTCCTGAAAGAAAACCATCAAGTTTCATCAGATAATGATGCAAAATAACAAAAATACTGGATCTAATAGTGAATACTTCCCTTTTTAATATGCAATTTTGCACCAAATCAAACTCTCTCCTTACTATTTGGATTTTAACCAAAAGCAAAACCTGAGGATCTTGAAAAATCAGTCTTTCAGTATAGGCAGAAACTGGAATTCTCCCTTTGCCTGTAGATAACATTTTATTGTATGTCACAGGGCAAGTTTTCTCTAGAATAATGAATTTCAGTTTTAAGACAACACATCTATAGATTAAATTAATCTTCAGAAAAGAGAAACCAGCACAGCCAGGATGCCCCTCAGCTCATCCTAAGCAGGTGTAAGAACTGCTCAGGTTAAGCTCATTCCAGAAACACGTTCTGAGCCCACGTGACAACCTCAGACAGACACTGTTGGTGCAGGTGAATCCATCCCCTGAACCTGCTCTTGTTCATGGGCTCATCAGCTGCACTCAAGGCTCCCCATGTCACAAAAATGCAGCCACAAAGCCAAGGGCTCCAGATTCAACAAAATATTGACCCCCAAATCAACGACATTTACAGCCACAGCCCAGCAAATCTTCTGCTTGTGTGTCTGCCTGCTCATCAGGGCAGAAGGGGACTGCCCAAAAACAAATACAGGAAGCAGAAGAGGGAAGAATCAGAAAGACAAAGCAGAAATTTGCTGTCTTCCACCCAGACAACAAAGCAAAATGGCTTTAAAAGCCCTCCTGTGCCACAGCGTTTGTACTTCTCCCAACCTGGAGGGAAGGAAAGAGGACTTACATTACAGGAGATCTTATACACTTTGCAGCACTTCTAATGGTCATCTAACACTTTTCCACTTCTGCTCTCTTCTTGTATTTCTAAATAATCACTGTAATTCAACCAGTGTAGTACCAAGTTGAAGACCTGAGTTGCTAAATCAGAAGCAGTGACCTGTTTCCAGCTACATGGCCTGGCCCAAACACCACGACTGGACACCAAGCTGAGGAGCAAAACCAAATTCTGAAACAGGAAACTTGAATATAATTTGTTGTGCAATCCAAAACTAAAGAGGTTTTTCACATTGTACAGCATATACTCCATTAGTTCTAATTTTTCACACTTTTTTATAAAATGATGTTGCACAGACTGTTTTAGATGGCCTCAAATTGAGTCACCTAACAAAGTGACTGGTTAGCTCCAAAGCCATGCCAAGACCTCAGGGAAAGGTCAGGCCTTGTCAAAGCTGTTTCTAAGGAGGCCTCTGAGGTGCAGCAGCCAGGCCCCCCAGAGCACCCAGGGAAAGGATGGTATTTGGCTGCAGGGTGGGGAACTGAAGAGAAGGAAAATCATCTCAACTCCTTGGTGAGAGGAACCGAGGGGCTTTTCATTCCTCTGGTTCCAACTCCCCCTCACCACACATGGAGGGTTTGAGATGCTCTGGGGACACCCCACTGCTCCAGAAAAGGACTGGGAGCGATCAGCTGCTCCAGCAAGGTCCAGTGAGAAACTGGGGATGGTCAGTCTGGGCTATGGGAATTCAAACAATTAACTGCTGCTGTCTCCACTCCCGTTGTGCACATGGGATGAGGCCAAACTTGGTTAACAAAAATGCTCAATCAATATTGGTTCATTGTCTCCAACTTTCATTACAGAAGTTCCCTGACTTAAAGGAAGAGGCCTGGAGGCTGAGCAGAGCACCTCAGCAGACCCCAAGGAATCTGTAAAACCAGCTCTGCGAAGCAATCCAACTACAGAAAGATTTTTGCTTAGAGTTTATGATTTCCCAAACACCAAGAAAACAAAATTCAGTCTCCAAGAAGACAGGCCTCATTCACTCCAGCTGACACACCACTGCACTCCCTTAGCTCTCAAGCATTAAACACCTAAACACAAATGTTTTCCACAAGGAGAAAATTACACCTTGTTATAACAGACATCACCTTTTGCAGTGATATCCTGCTGTACTCTGATGGCAGGTTTAATGAGACATCAGTTTGTTAAAGTTTCATGAAGGTAGCTAAAAACCCACAGCTCATGCCAAGCTGTAATGGACACATAGCAGCTGACCCAGTCCTTTTTTTCCAACAGAATTTGCCTGTTGAGATCCTCAGAACTGCTCTAAAAAGCAACATGATAACTTCAGAACAAGCTTCAAACACAGCCAAGCTAGCCACACAGAAATCCCCTTTCAGGAGCCAAGATACCAAACAAGGCAGGGGCCAGTCTTTTCCTAAGGCACAGATTACCTGGCAATCAGCTATTCTCTTGGAAGCTCCAGTCTACACCATGGAATATTTGGTCAATCAATTCCCATGAGCTGAGTTACTAATTTCACATGTTGAGGATATTTCCATGTGGAAGAAACACACCATCACTTTTACCAGAGGAATATTGACTGAGCTTTCCAGTACCCAACTTTCCACAAAGATCCATCACTACAATCAGCAAACAAAACGAGATGCTAATTAAAATCAGGAGCATTTTGACAAAAGACAAAATTTATCTTGCCTTTTCAAGTAGGAATTTGTTCACTGTGTTACAACAAGCTTTTTATTTAAAGTTGAATTTAACACCACCAGCCCTTTCTGGGCTGACACACCCCATAGGAGCTCCTTTATCACCAGATTCTCACTGATCTCCATAAACACCAACATAACCAGCCCTGGCACTCTTGTGATCACCAGTCCTGGACTGAGGTTTCACTGAAAACTGCACCTTCTGTTTGCTGCAGTATTATTCCTTCTTACATCTAATAAATGCCTAGGAAATCTCACTGAAGTTTTTTTAAATTCTGAAATTATATATATAAAGGATGAAGAAAGGATTGCAGCTAAAACAAAGAGCTTAAACATAATTTCTTTGATAGGAGACACTCAATACCAAGGAAACTATTTTCCCTTCCAAAAAAACTAATCCTCATATAATAGAAGCAGGCATAGCTTTGGTTAAAATCAAGATTGTGATGAAAGTGTCCTGATTATATGAAAACTTGAGGTTTATTTTGTGCTGCCCTGGGCTTTTGGAGGAATCACATTTCAAAAGTGTTTGTCACTACTGCTGTTAAGAACCATGTAATCAGCTTTAGACCTCCTAATATAGCATGGATACAACAGAACTGGAGAGCAAAGCATTCTTCAGGGATGGGAAGCAACATTTTGCCATGCACAGCAAGGGGTTGGAACCAGATGGTCTTTAAGGTCCCTTCCAACCCAAACAATCCTGGGAGCCTCTGAATGCAGAACACAGAGGCTTCACTCAGTCCCTGTGAGCACTACACAGACCACGATGAAAAACACAACCTCACACCAGCTGGGTGGTCTTTGCAGGTCATTTTATTTTTAAAAGAACAAAAATTGTAAAATTAAAATGATTTTCATAGGACTTGGAGAATTCAATATCATGCCTCTTTTGGTGGGAATAACTAGATGACTTCCTTTCACATATAAAACCTAAAGCTTGGGCTCCTACACCTACTGCTCAGCACAGGCAACTTCCTATCACAAATCACAGGTTTACACAAAGACAAATTAATGGAGACAAGGCATCGTTCATCTCCTGTACTTTTCCACTGTCATACCAATCCAATCCAAACCTCTATGTTGGTCTATGCTTCAGGACACTCATTCAAGCTGCAGAAACAGGCAACAGGCCCCTCAGTTCCAGGAAGATAGTGGCTCTCACAGGCTGTGAAGTCCCCTGTGTGCCTCCCTCCTTCACTCCAGCTCCCAAAACAGCACCACTGTGACATGCACTGGTTGCCTTTTTTCCCCCCCAAATGCATAAAAAGGGTTATTTACTATGTCACAGCCTCAGGGCTGCCACATGTACACGACAAATTCAGTTCTTGTTTCTATTTTCAATTACAACAGCAATTTCTGATGTGCCAGTCAGTTACATGCTGTTCTCCTGGATGCCCAAAGCCTAACAGACTGAGAGAAATCCCTGGTTTCTGGACCCCAGGAGGACTTCCACTACTATCCCTCTGTTCAATCCAAAGCTCAGACGAACTTTCAGCTTCAGCGGCATCACTCTCATTAGGCAGGACACAAGACAGTCGGAGTTTCCTTCATCATCTTGAGCCAAACCTCCAGCTCTCCACTGTGGGCAACTCAGGACTATGCTGCCCATGTGGCTGAGATGCTCCTATCAGCAACGAGCAGCTCCTGCTGAGGAACATCAGTGGCCCACTGAGGAGGAGACAGCACAGGCCATAACGGTGCCAAGAGCAGACACACGATACCCAGTGGAGCAAGGGTGAGCTGCTTGTCTGGCTGGTGGAAACCGAGAGGCTCCCCTGAACATGGAAAACCCTCACCTGGAGCCTGGCAAAGCATCTTCCCTGTCTCAGCTCTGTGGCAGCCAGGATTCTTACTCCTTCCACTGCTGGCCCTTCCCTTTTCCCAGCCCCACACGTTCTCTCTCATCCCTTCTGCTCCAGTTGCACATTAAGGAAAAAGGTTATGCCTGAATCTGGTTTTTGTAGGACTGAGGGTGTTGCCCAGTGCTCTCCACCCCACCAGGCCTTCTGCTCCCTCACACTCTCCCTGCACCACAGAATTTGTATTTCTCAACAGAGACCACATGATTTTGAAACAGACACCCCCATCGTGCCTTCANCTTACATCTAATAAATGCCTAGGAAATCTCACTGAAGTTTTTTTAAATTCTGAAATTATATATATAAAGGATGAAGAAAGGATTGCAGCTAAAACAAAGAGCTTAAACATAATTTCTTTGATAGGAGACACTCAATACCAAGGAAACTATTTTCCCTTCCAAAAAAACTAATCCTCATATAATAGAAGCAGGCATAGCTTTGGTTAAAATCAAGATTGTGATGAAAGTGTCCTGATTATATGAAAACTTGAGGTTTATTTTGTGCTGCCCTGGGCTTTTGGAGGAATCACATTTCAAAAGTGTTTGTCACTACTGCTGTTAAGAACCATGTAATCAGCTTTAGACCTCCTAATATAGCATGGATACAACAGAACTGGAGAGCAAAGCATTCTTCAGGGATGGGAAGCAACATTTTGCCATGCACAGCAAGGGGTTGGAACCAGATGGTCTTTAAGGTCCCTTCCAACCCAAACAATCCTGGGAGCCTCTGAATGCAGAACACAGAGGCTTCACTCAGTCCCTGTGAGCACTACACAGACCACGATGAAAAACACAACCTCACACCAGCTGGGTGGTCTTTGCAGGTCATTTTATTTTTAAAAGAACAAAAATTGTAAAATTAAAATGATTTTCATAGGACTTGGAGAATTCAATATCATGCCTCTTTTGGTGGGAATAACTAGATGACTTCCTTTCACATATAAAACCTAAAGCTTGGGCTCCTACACCTACTGCTCAGCACAGGCAACTTCCTATCACAAATCACAGGTTTACACAAAGACAAATTAATGGAGACAAGGCATCGTTCATCTCCTGTACTTTTCCACTGTCATACCAATCCAATCCAAACCTCTATGTTGGTCTATGCTTCAGGACACTCATTCAAGCTGCAGAAACAGGCAACAGGCCCCTCAGTTCCAGGAAGATAGTGGCTCTCACAGGCTGTGAAGTCCCCTGTGTGCCTCCCTCCTTCACTCCAGCTCCCAAAACAGCACCACTGTGACATGCACTGGTTGCCTTTTTTCCCCCCCAAATGCATAAAAAGGGTTATTTACTATGTCACAGCCTCAGGGCTGCCACATGTACACGACAAATTCAGTTCTTGTTTCTATTTTCAATTACAACAGCAATTTCTGATGTGCCAGTCAGTTACATGCTGTTCTCCTGGATGCCCAAAGCCCAAGAGACTGAGAGAAATCCCTGGCTTCTGGACCCCAGGAGGACTTCCACTACTATCCCTCTGTTCAATCCAAAGCTCAGACGAACTTTCAGCTTCAGCGGCATCACTTTCATTAGGCAGGACACAAGACAGTTGGAGTTTCCTTCATCATCTTGAGCCAAACCTCCAGCTCTCTCTCCACTGTGGGTAACTCAGGACTATGCTGCCCATGTGGCTGAGATGCTCCTATCAGCAACGNGACGTAACGCGACGCGACGTGACGTGACCCCCGCGCGCGCGCATGCGCTGAGGGGAATGTGGGGGGGGCGGCNGTGGAGCAAGGGTGAGCTGCTTGTCTGGCTGGTGGAAACCGAGAGGCTCCCCTGAACATGGAAAACCCTCACCTGGAGCCTGGCAAAGCATCTTCCCTGTCTCAGCTCTGTGGCAGCCAGGATTCTTACTCCTTCCACTGCTGGCCCTTCCCTTTTCCCAGCCCCACACGTTCTCTCTCATCCCTTCTGCTCCAGTTGCACATTAAGGAAAAAGGTTATGCCTGAAGCTGGTTTTTGTAGGACTGAGGGTGTTGCCCAGTGCTCTCCACACCACCAGTCCTTCTGCTCCCTCACACTCTCCCTGCACCACAGAATTTGTATTTCTCAACAGAGACCACATGATTTTGAAACAGACACCCCCATCGTGCCTTCAGCCCTTCAAAGGCTCTCTAGCGACCTATAAAATTTCACAATTCCCAAAGCAATCAAACTGTTACAGCCACATTAACTCTTCCAATCCTTTGCCACTGCAAATCTATTTAGTGGGTCTCTGTCACTGGGTTGCAATTCCAGCTTCCACACAAAAACAATCACTATGGTATTAGAGAACCAAAATACACTGTTTAAAGGTTCAGCCATCGTGTTGAAACATTTAACATCTTAACATTTAACATTTTAAGGCAGGAACCTTTGTCAGGGTCATACACAAACAGTACACAGAGTGGCATTACAGCTGTTCAGTAGAATTTACCTCCACACCCTCTATTTTCAAATATTTAAGCAACTGAAAAATGGAAACACCAACACCTAGAGATGCACAGGCTGGGCTGAAGTTCTCTGGCTCCCCTGCACACAGTTGTTTCTCATTTTAAGGAAGCACTTACTTTTTAACTAGAAAAGTGTAAAATTACTGCATCATTTGGAAGCCTGTTGTAAAACATTCCTGCCTCCAAGTCCTACAGAAGAAAGGCCTTCCAGAGACACCGGCTGGAGAGCACTGCTGGGACATTTCCCAGCCAAAATCCAAAGCCTTTTGTGCATTTCAAATACTAAAAGTGTGATTTCTCAGCGGAGGGCAGGTCTGAGTGCAGCCCCCCCTGCTCTGATTTGATTTGTCCTCAGAGGAGTGTGTGGCCACAGTATTACCCTGAAACATTTCCTCTAAAGCCAGTTAACTCTCCAAGGAGGCCACATGGCTCAGGGGATATTTAAAGAGCATCCAAATCCCGAGCAGACACCTCTATGCCTGACTGCAGGCAGTATGTGCAGTCCAGCCTGGCAGCCCTGGCCATTCTGGGTACCTGCCTTGAGACCTTTGTTTCTTGCTCCATAGGAAAGCTGGGGATGACTTGCTATTACTGCAAATGAGCTGCTGAATCCAAAAGCTGTGGTTATTACACTTGGTAACCTTTTTGGAAAACGCCAGGTTTGTTCTTTGTGGTTGTTTTCACATACGCACACACAAAGATACAGGGGAAATACTGAAAGGTGATTTAGCTAAAAAAACAAGTCAGAAAGACCACAACGCATAATAATTATAAACCCAAGAAGAGGCACCGTCTTTTCTCCAGTAAAATGATAATGAGAATGGTTTTAGTAAGGTTTTTGATCAGCGGAACGAGCACAAATATCTACCAGGAGACTGAGTGGCTAAGGAAAGACAAAGCTCATGAACCCCCAACCAGACCCACGGAAAAGCTCTGCCCTTCCATCCCCCGAGGCAGGTGGAGAGAACCGGAGCCCTGAGATCTTCTAGAGAAACGGGGATGAGCAAAGAGCCTTTAGCAGTAACCGAGGAATCCGAACAAAAGCGAAACGTCAAGGCTGACACCGCGCAACGCCGGCACCGCCCGCATGAGGCCGGGGCGGAACGGGGCCTAGCGGGGATAACCGGCCCCGGTAAACACGGACCAGGCCCGGCCCGGTGGGGCCTGCGGGGGCGCGGGGCGGTGCGGG